>JAECUM010017531.1:0-99306 GCA_016617855.1 Megalonaias nervosa | reverse complement strand
TAAGAAGTGGGATTAATCAATGGAAAGATGTCTTTTATATGCAAGTGAAATTAAGAAGTGGGATTAATCAATGGAAAGATGTCTTTTATATGCAAGTGAAATTAAGAAGTGAGATTAATCAATGGAAAGATGTCTTTTATATGCAAGTGAAATTAAGAAGTGGGATTAATCAATGGAAAGATGTCTTTTATATGCAAGTGAAATTAAGAAGTGGGATTAATCAATGGAAAGATGTCTTTTATATTAAGTAAAATTAAGAAGAGGGATTAGTCTAAGGGATGATGTCTTTTATTTGCAAGTGAAATTAATATTTTATATAAGCTATGACCAAACAAATAACAGTTCAACAGAACAATTTGTTCCAACTGTCAATTTTTTATGAATTATGGTAGCATCAAAGCGAAACACTTCTTTCAAGACTGTGTGGTTACTACTATTGATTTTATTTCTAAAGAATACACTCTCTTCTTATGCAAAATGCAAATGGTTTTAACGTTATTTGCAAACATGTCTGATGCACTACTATGCCGATCATAACCCATAAAATCTAAATCCACCGATGTGGCAGACATTCAACTTCATCAGTGTAGAACATGAAAGATTTGTACAGACATGAGCACAATTCAGACAACAGTAGTTTTGAAATGCAATATTTTTACATCTGTAGAACGTGTTTTAAGTGTTTAATGAAATTGTTTCTATGGGACAAAATATCTCACTTGCATGTGAGTGCTTGTCTGTATAATCAGTGCTTCTGACTTTCAAAATCTTTAATGCAGAATTTTTAACAATTCTGATCCCTTGCCATTAGATATGTGACTATTCTATCTCATCATGCTTATGCACTCATCTCTCTCTCTCTCTCTCTCTCTCTCTCTCTCTCTCTCTCTCTCTCTCTATACATATATATATATATATATATATATATACACACACATACATACATACATACATATATTGCTATATCATGCGAAGGATATGGGGTTAAATGCCTTTTCCAATTTCAGACACATCAGGGCAGTCAATATGGGCTGCAGGTATGGAACTAGCAACCCTTAATTGATTACAAGGCAGACACAATACCAACTGAACTACTGTGGGTAGTCAAGTGTCTGCTACAACATTTTTAGAGTTGTTTTATTTGCAAAGTATCACATATGACATCATACTAGTGTGTCATATTACAAGTATGCTATAATGAATGTGTAATATTATCAATGTCATACTAGTTAAGTGTATCATATGGACCTATAAACAGCAGTGCCAGATTATATTTTGAAGCCAACGCAATTTTTAAAATATTTATTTACAATTTTTTTCATGTGATAAACAGAATCTTACATTTATGTTCAATTTCAATGAAATTTTTGAAACTTGTAAAATGATTTCTCACCTCTTTGGCTTTGTGAATAACAGATAGATCAATAAATCGGTTTCCATAACAGCAGCTTTTCATTATGATGGTCATTTGAGGCTTAACAGCTAGCCAAAAGGTCCTGTCAAACAGAATCAGACCAATGATGACCAATGGCCATGAAAAGAACCAAAGCAAATAGTGAATAATATTTTTGATTTTGCTAAAGCTTTCAACAAAGCTCCTCACCAGATATTTTCACACAATAAGCTGTTATCATACCATGGAGTCGCTGGCGTTTTATGGCACAGCAACACAAGTAGGTTATTTAGTGCTGGAGCACTGAAGTAAAGTGCCTTCCCCCCAAAAGCTAGCTGTCCCAGGCTCATCCAACAGAAGGATTTGAACCAGCACCCTTTTGGTCACAAGTCTGACATGCTAGCCACTGAGCCACCACAGTTCCTGAATCCCATAATTACCTATTACCACATGCAGGAAAGTGTATCGGGCCTATTCTATATTCCCAAGCCTGAAGGGGATTCCAGGAGATACCTCACAGTAGGTAGTAACAAGCTGTGTTTATGGTGCCACATCAGCAACTGCTCATGTAACATCTGACACTCATAAGGGGGCAGTTCTTATAGGCCCAACTTTGTTTTTATTATACATTACTGGCATTGTCAATAACTTGCCTTCAGCCATTAGCCTCTTTGCTGACAACTGTTGTATATCAATCATTCAACAGCTTTCAAGGTCATCTAATATTCCAGAAAGACATTTACACACTGGTAAGATGGGAGCTATACATGGCATGTGGAATTCAGCATCAAGAAATGTCTTATTATAGTTTTTAAGCAAGCCATCAAAAGAGCCAGTTTTATTCAGTACAGATGGCTACAATCAATTAGGTTGTACACACCATACTTACCAAGGGGTAAAATTGTGTAATCATCTTAAGTATATTATCCATATAACAGGATCCAGTGTAGGGGTGATTCAGGCAATAATCACTCCATTGCTCGTGATTTCAACTAAACACAGGAAAAGCAAATTTGACATGGGCCTTTTCTCAAGTTAATATCTTCAACTCCCACTTTTTGACTGCCTTCATATTCTGAGTACAATATAAATTTTTGTGTCATTTTTTTTTTATCAAAGACCAATGTAAAACAATATAAACATGGTATTTTCATACTTTTTGATAAACTTTTGCATAAATTAAATAATTCATTTCTATAATTATCTTTCAATCTTTGAGATTCCCACCAAAATTTCAGATATGGAAGCCAACAATAGGATGTGATATTAAGGAAAACAATTTTATTTCATATTTCATCCTGTAAAGTAGGGACAGACAGCTTACAGGACCACATTGAAGATTTTGACTTAATCGCTCTATCTGCTGACGTGATAACTCATATACTCTTCATGCAATCATCAAATTTAAAACTTTATTATGAAGTACTGAAAGTATCATGTGATTATTTAATACCTAATTGTGAAGTACTGACTGTATCATGTGATTATTTATTACCTAATTGTGAAGTACTAACTGTATCATGTGATTATTTATTACCTAATTGTAAACTACTAACTATTGTGTGTTTATTTAATACCTAATTGTGAAGTACTGACTGTATCATGTGATTATTTAATACCTAATTGTAAACTACTAACTATTGTTGTTTATTTAATACCTAATTGCAAAGTACTGACTGTATGTATTTAATACCTAATTGTGAAGCATGGACTGTATCATGTGTTTATTTAATACCTAAACATTAAGTATTGACTGTATCATGTGTTTATTTAATACCTAATTGTAATGTACTGACTGTACTGTGTTCTTATTTAATACCTAATTGTGACTGACTGTATGAGGTTCCTATTTAATATATAATTATGAAGTACTGACTGTATATATTGTGTGCTTATATTTAATACCTAATTGTGAAGTACTGACTGCATGATATTCTTATTTAATACCTGGGAAGTAATGACTGTATCATATGCTAATTTAATACCTAACTGTGAAGTACAGACTGAATCCAGTGCTTATTCAATACCTAGCTGTGAAGTACAGACTGAATCCAGTGCTTATTCAATACCTAGCTTTGAAGTACAGACTGAATCCAGTGCTTATTCAATACTTAATGGTGAAGTACAGACTGAATCCAGTGCTTATTCAATACTTAATGGTGAAGTACAGACTGAATCCAGCACTTATTCAATACCTGTGAAGTACAGGCTGAATACAGTGCTTATTCAATACCTGTGAAGTACTGACTGAATACAGTGCTTACTCAATACCTTGCTCAAAGCACTTGTGCAAATTATTTATATTGACTTGTACATTTGGCACAGTTTATTGTACATTTATTTGGGACAGTATACTGTACATTTATTTGGGACAGTTTATTGTACATTTATTTTGGGACAGTTTATCTTCCTAAAATATTTGTGCTGTTCTTTACAGTTAACATCTTTTAAACACCTTTTTATTTACACCATATAGGCAGTATTGTGCTGATGTGCATGCATGCATACAAACACATGTACATGTTGAAGGTGAAACATACTGGTTTGGCAGAAAGAATTCAGTATTTTTTGACACAAAAATGGAACTGCTATACTTTAAATACAAAAATAAACATAAAAATGCCTTAAATTGGCTCATTTTCTGTGTTAATGTGCCTTGCAAAAATTATCATACTTTAAAAGAAAGTGTGCTTTCATTTACTACAATGTTAACAATAAGATCTTTGTGTTTGTATTCAATGTATCCTGATTATAATCATTTTGTAAATCCAGGATAAGCAACAGCCAACAGATGTCTGCTAAGTCACCTGGCACTCATATCCAAGCATCTAATAATGCCATTGCTGAATGAAGTTTTTCACCTGAATGTATAAATCAATTAATTTATCTATGGTACCTATTCAAGGGGAAACAATAGACCACCAATGCATGTTCAGTCAAATGTCACACACATCTATGCACCACATAGTTCCATTCTTGAAATAAGTTCATCATCCAAATTGCCCCAGAGCAGATTTGATCATTGGCACATACATGTAATCCCATCCCCCTTTTCATCTTACCCAAGTTACTTCCATAAATACATATATATGTATAAATATAACCCCACATTTTGTCTTTCCTGCAAGTCTTTGACTCACCATATGGATATACTACTATGCTTTAAAATCTGACTTCTTTTTGTTTTCTAGTGAGAAATGCTGACATTAGCTTCAAATTGCTCACATATATGCAGACTACTTGTTATTGTAGTGCTAACTTACATGTCAACACCAACTGGAACAGAACCATTTCAGTGTTACAGATGGTGGGATTTGTCGTTATGTTGTTTATTGGGTTTTACTTCATTTATCAGTGCAAGATAGGCTATACATGGTGGCCAGTTTAGCTGGTGGAGGAAGAAGTCACGAAAACCCCCAACAAAAACCACTGGTCCACAGATAGCTACTACTACTAGCAGCTTTGTCATATACACACACTAGCTGGGCTGGAGACTCAAACCCATGTGGTCAGAGGTGACATGGTATTGATCGGTAAAAGGCCAGCACTGTAGACCACTTTAGTCCTAATTATTAACATTAGTTCAAATCAATATGGTGCTTATGTTTCCCTATTTTTTTTTTTTAGAGAATAACTACTTTGAGATCAATCTATTCAAATGGTTTACTTGCAAACTTGGTTAAAGAAGTTTTGACACCTGCTTAATAGTTCTTTTCAAGTACATTACCATTACAACTGACCTCATATGCAAATTTCAGTTAAAACTTAAATGTTCAGTTTCAATCCTGAGTACAGGTGTCTTTTTTTTTTATAGAAAACTCCAAATGTTTAATTTATGCATTTTACTGTGTTTCATAAGGTAGCGTGAGTGTACTAACAAGAAATGAAGTATTTGGATTGAAATGAAATCTAGCTGAAAAATTATAAAATTGGTTCTTCTTGCACAGATTTCACTATTATCAATACAATGAGATCAACTGGTGAATAAAAATACCCTAACGTGTGTGTGAGTTGAGTTTTTAATGTAGCTTTAACAATTTTCCAGCCATATCACTATGATGTCTGCAGTGTGGAAGTTTATAGTGATGTCTAGCTTTGGGGCACCATGCCACAGTCACATAGCATCATGTCCCATCCAGTCATATTATTCTGACACTAGGCCGACCAGTCCTAACACTAACCTCTTAATGCTGAGTGCCAAGCAAAGCAGCTGCTTGTACCATTTTTATAAGTCTTTGGAATGACTTGGCTGGGGTTTGAACCAGTGACCAACTGCATCTGAGGCAGATGCTCTAACCACTTAGGCCACCAGAGCAGTCCATGTACAGTGTACTCTAATAATTTACACTATTCAGTTTCTAATTTTCTTATATACGTAAATGTATGCACCAATGCATGGTTCTCTGCAACAGAAATAAATATTAAATATGTAATCACTGTTTTAATTATTTCTCATGTAATATGCATAACTTTTTTTAAGTTGGTAACTCTTGTCATTGAGCAGTTTTATTTTCCATCTTGTATAATGCAATATTTTATTCAGTTTTGATATTGCATTATACTTTACATAACACAATGACACTTTGTGGACCCTGACCATCTTGTTATAGCAGGATGTATATCTATATATCTATATATATATATATATATATATATATATATATATATATATATATAATCCAGCTAGATAGAAACAGAGGACATTCCCTTTCCTTATTTCAATGCCCTTGACTCTGCTTCAAGTATTTTTCTAGTCCCCTGCCCCCATCTGCCTATCTCAAGATTACTAAAGCACCTCTTAAATCTGTGTTGCTCTCTATTTATTCCACTTATTATTCTATTTATTTAACATAGGATAAATCATTTGAATATGCCTTTGTCTGCTTCGGATTCCCAAAATCAATTAAATTCTAAAAACTGCATTAATTTATTTACATCAGAGACTTATATCAGACACATCTATAACTGAGATATGTAAAACTCTTACTGCCTTTATACTATCACATGACAGCCTTTTCATATGCAAATGAAGCTGCCAACAAGGTTAATGAGTCAGGGATGTAAACATCAAGTGACCATATTTTTTAACAGCGATAATTTTCAGTGACAAGCTTTATTAATTACAAATTCATGATGACAGCATTTCAACAACAATGTAAAGCCAGTTGATACTGGTTTGGATATATTGTGGAACTGCTCCACATATCTGCATTAAATATTTTATTATCATCAGACAGATAAGTGATGTTTCATACATTTCATGTTTACTATTGCATTTCAATGAAAAACTAAGGAATGTATTGAACCTTTTATCCAATTTCAGTGCTGAAAAACAGGAAATCTATTCATCTAGTGTTTGCTCCTCTCATTTGTTAATGGACATCATGAAAAAACAAATTCTGCTCATTAGCAATCAACACCTGAACGGGCAACTTTATCTGAGAATGAGCAGATAATTTTGCTTTATATCTGCCGGCATCACTCGCTGATCAAAGAAGTGTTTTGTGAAGATAATTAAGCAACATCATCTGGAAAAAAAAGAAGTGCTTGCACACGTGCTGAAAAAAAATGCACGAGGTGCGAGTGCAAGAGCATCATTTCTTTTTTATGCCTAGTGAGACAATCCCCGTATTGTTAACATGTCAGCATGTCTGTGGCTGCTGCTGATAATATTATTTGTAAAGAGAAAGACAATATCTGCTGTGCTGACCTTTAAGGCTCACTATTTTATCCCAGTATAGTAATGCAAAAAATGATACAACTGTTCCATAAGTACATTATGAATGGGCATCACAGAATACTAAACTCCAGTGCCACATCATAATGACCTTGCAACATTCATGTGGCAAAGCAAATATACAACTCCATCCCATGCTCAGCTGTCAGTAGCTTGCAAAGGCCTCAGATGGGTAATTTTTTCAAATGCTTGTCATCATGATTACCATATGCAGCAGTTCCCATGGCTGTTCAGGCAGGCCCTGATGATACTGTATCAAAGCTCACAAAAATGCCATAAGAAACTAGGAATTTTACAATAATATTCCTTATACTCACCCACTATAAAATGGCCTACTTCTTAATAATGAGCATTTTTCAAAGTTGTGTACTGTCAACTTTATAGACGATGAGCTTCAACTCTTCCTCGGAATTGGTACTATCATTTAGCACCTTTGATATGTGATTGGCAATTGTGTTGAGCTTTGCTTCAGCCAGGACATGGATTTCATCATGCTTGTTTGCTTTCATAGACAGTCAACAGTTAATAAAATTTCCTGCAATCAAAATCAGGCAGAACTGTAAAGCAGTGATTTATTGGCCAATCACAATAGGGACTGCAATAACTAACCAGAGACACAGTCTTGAGTGTGGTGTCAATGGTATCCACTGTTTACCGTGTGCGTGTCCCTGTAGTAGAAGGAGGACATACTGCTGTTTATCATCAGCCCATAAGTAGGTTTATGCCTCACAGATTTTTTACAGGCAAAAATCTTGTGGATCTTGGAGTTTTGGATATAGTGACATTGTAATCTATCAGTCAGGGATGGGGGATTAGCTCCTCTGTAGTCATGCACCTTTAACCTGTTGCCATGGTGTACTGGCATGAAGGAAATGAGGTGAATGAAAACGTCAATTTCCCTCATATCTTTAGATTTGGAAAAAGCATAGTTTTCAACAAACCTGCTAACATGCTTGCTAAAAGTACAAACCAGCATGCCTTCTGTTCACATTGTCTGTTTTTCTAGGTGATCTCTGTCATGTGACAGAACATCTTTGTTGAAGATCATGCCACTATTTAGATTGGTGAGCTGAGTGATACAGGGTATTATATATTTCAAAGGATAGGTTATTGCTGAGGCTGTTTAACCAAATACCACATCAGCACTGAGATAGCAATTTTGCCCATGGCCATCTATAAGTGACACTTTTGGCCATTCTTCTGACAGTGAAAGTGCAATTACCCCTAGCTTAGGGTGCTCTGGGTGCCCAATGTCTACCTGCTTTTTATTCTTGTTCCATCCCAGTATAACTGGGGTGTCAACCCCAAGTTGGCACAGATACTGTTGCAGCTGTACTTTGTACTCCTTATCAATGTCAACTTGTTTTGCAAGCTGTGCCACAGATGTCATCTATATATCAGGACTGGCAGGTGGTACTAATTATTCATGTTCCTCACCTATGTCTGGTTACCAATCCATGGCTACTGTGTTAAGTTACATGAGATCAAACTGTGGAAGCCGAAGATGGTCAGAGTGGCTGAAACCCCTGATGCTTTCGCTTTTGCATCTACATTAAGGCCCTCACACTGGATAATATCTCCTATATGGCAAACATAGATACAGTGCTTAACTTTGTCAAGTTGTAATGCAACTGGCTGACTGATTACCAGTCGTTTTATGTCTGTATTGCTTTAATTACATGAATTAAGAGCAATGCCCATGATCTGTTGCCATGGCATCCATGGAAGTTACTGAAGCAAAATCCATTACATACAGTATAAATGTATCGACTTTTATTTTGCATGTGCAAGCATCCATGTTACACCATGCACCTTGCAATGTACATTAGGCTGCTCTGAGTCTACAAAAGAAAAAACAACAACAAAAAAACAAAACACAAAAACATTTCTTTAACCTTGCACTCACCTTTAACGACTTTATTTTCCAAACACAAGCACTTGATTCTGGGGAAATCTAATGACCTCCAGGTGTTACCATTAGTTTCCCCCTGAATCAAGCGCCTGTGTTTCCAAATTGACAAATAAAAGAACAAAGTTTGCACTGATAGAACATGGTTTGATGTTGAATTTTGCATGTTCAAAGGGATTAAACTCATCAACTAGACAATAACTGTGCCACGCAAATAATTTCGAAGATCGGAGGAGGGGTACGATTCATACTGGACGGAAGCCAGACTATACAGGAGCAAGACTTACTTTTTTGGCCGGTTACTGAAGTTTGAAGCACAGGGGCCCATATCATTGCTAACAATTTAACTATTAGCCATACATATAAAATAATATTATATTATACTAATGTATGGCTGACAGTTAGTCCTACAACGTAAGACCACAGGAGTCTGCAGTTTTATCAATAAAGCACGACGAAATTTCTGACAACATGAAATCACCTTATCGTAAATTATAATACCGATAAGGTGATTTCATGTTGTCAGAAATTTCGTCGTGCTTTATTGATAAAACTGCAGACTCCTGTGGTAAGACACATCACCCCGATATTCTTCTTCTGGGTGGATGATGGGTCATAGCACTTAAACAAAAACAACATGTGTTATGTCTTACATTGTAGGAATAGGCTGACAGTTAAATTACAAGCAACGATACGAGCCCCAGCGGTTTGAAGTAGCAGATAACTATTATCACTGGAGTTAAACCAATATGTTCCTCTGTGCAAAAAAATATACCGTAAGAGTAACAAAGATATCCTGAATCTTTCAGCTCCCTATATACCCAAATGAAAAAGTATACAAACACTTTTTAAACTGAGCACTGTTACGGATCTTATATCTTTCAGGGCTTTTCCTAGACAGACTGGTATACGCCAAGACAGCAGCTAAATTACGTAAGCAAATAGTTACACAACATTACAAAACCAGTCTGATCGTTAGTTCCCATGAAATGAAAGTAACACTATGTTGAGAATTTACAGTAACATTTCTGAGCACTGTTACAGCTGTGAATAGCTGTTGTCATTAGTTTTTATTTACCTGTAGGTCTGTTAATAACGTTGATTCGAATGAAAGAAGATTTTTAGGTGAAACCTTTTTTCCCGATGTATTCCTAGTGCGTTGTGTAGCATATACTCACCTACTGAGGACACGTAAAGTAAAATGAAGTGCTCAAAATATTATTGATAATAATAAAAATGAGGACTTTGTATAGCGCCTAATTTTTAGAAGCTCTAAGCGCTTAACAACATTTGACAACACTTAAAAAACATATATATAATGATATGATTACAAAAATAAAAAGAAACACCACGAAATTAGAAAACAGATAACATTAGCATTCTTGGAGTGTTTAGTATTACGGTACGTGAATATCGATCCCGATGAATCCATCTATGCATATACCAGTTCTTTCGAACATCTGTCCCAGCCTTGTGTTTTGAGAATTTTCTTTTAATTACCTTTATCTGTAATTTTATATACATATTACAGAATTTTAACATCTTTATATTTTATGTGTTGTTCTTCATGCTTACGTTTATTTAGCCCAACAATGTAAGACGTCTACCCAGATTATTTATGTCAAGAAATCAAGGAATAAGAACATAAATAAGACTGTGATGTGGTAGAATTCACATATTTGTTCCACAAATCAACTTTTAAAATAATTTTTACACAAGTGTTCATGGTAAGAAAAAAGAATCAGAAAAAAACGCAAAAACATTTTCATCCAGATTGTTAAAGTATAAGCAGAGGAGATCTTTAACAAAGTTAAATCTATATTTAGCTCAGACTGGTCATAGAAAAGAAGAACTTATGGGATAGCCAGTTGTCCATCATATGCCTGCCATACATCTACCTGTTAGCACAAATTTGTTATCACAACTTCACCTAAAATACTTAGAGGATTGCAATGAAATTTAACACATTTGTCCCAAGGTCACTGGTCCTAAATGAAAATGGTGCCACTTGAAAATCCAATATTGCCTCATAGTTGAATATATTATTATGGTTACAGTTCTTAAAAGGTCAAAGTTATATTGACATGGTGTTTTCGCTAATAACCTTCCTTTGGTGTTCAGCTGGTCATATTTAAGAAAGAAAATTATGTCAGTCTGACATCCAATATAGCCACCATGATGTCTTCACAATCCTGTTATTGTTACTTTTCCGGGATGGCTGTTCCTATTAAAGTGCCAGAAGATTTTCATGCATCCATGTTTATATTACTCATTTTACCAGTAGGTTTGTTTCACATTGTTGAGAAATATCTCATTCCAATTCACTTTTGATTGTACAGTAGAACCTGTCATGAGCGACCTCTGCTATGAGCGACCACCTGTCATGTACGACCACAATCGTAATGCACGGATGGATTTTATTATATAAACGCTCTGCTATGAGCGACCACCTGCTGAACGCGACCAGCGACCGCGATTTCTTGGCAAAATATGCATTTCGACACTGCTATGAACGACCGCATCACAAAAAAAACGAGGATAAACTCCACCAACCTTTATTTAATCCCTGTGAAAACGACCGCTCATACCGTTCTAAATATAAAAAAAAACCAAACAAAACACTAAAAAAACCCAAAAAATTAAAATTAAACAATAGGCTGCCTACCGATCTCTGAATTTTTTAGCTAGGCTTATAGTGATTTATAGTTTCTGTCGTAAACCAGACTAAAGTGTATGTAGATTATTTCCTAGCCTGGTTCCCTGCTTCGTATACTCCTGTGTTGTTCTCCGTTATTCGTATAGGGGTGAGGAACGCAGAAAGCATACAGAGCAGGGAACCAGACTAATTATTCCCGCACTTAACTTGCTTCCCGGCCGTTGTAGGACCTAGCATCCCTATGACGACTGTATCGCGAGAACAGACAAACACCATTGACCTTTATGCAATCAATTATTACAACGACCGATTGATTAGTATAGATTGTTCTGATCAAAGACAAATATAAAAGGAATATTAAAAAAAAGGATTGTTGCTACCCGTGATAGATGCTACAGTCCGTAAAACAGGCTAATGTACATATCATGAAATGCCGTTGAAGTGCCAAAGTTGACTAAGTGGCCGCGTATATTGTTTGTCTCGATTTTATCGGTATTGCCGGGGGGTGAATAAGGTCATTGTCTATTAAACCAGCAAAAGAGAATCATTTGCGAGATTCGATTGATAGTGCTCAAGACTTGTGATGTTTGTTCCCCCCCATGCTAAGTGATGACATCCCAATCACAAAGCTGTCGTCTATTCAAGTTGGTGCGACCGGGTTACACACTCTGCTTATAGAGTTAATCCCTGTATGTTATCTTTGAATGAAGCCGTTGACTTTTATCACTGAGTAAATGGTCCTGTTTCTGGATGAGATAATTGTTTCTTTTTATTTCATTAATTGTTAGATATGCAATGCACATGTATAGAGTTTTCATATTTTCCCACAGCCGCCGTCTTTACGTTCGATATTACAACTGAGCACTAATAATTTTAATAACAATGGACGAACTTCCAACTAAAAAGAGACAAATTTTAATGCTGGAGAAAATAATTATTGTAACTGAAAGAAGTGAAAAAGTGCAGACCACTCACAAAAAAGTGGTTTAAACATTGGTAAAACAAATTTAGGTTGTTATAAAGGAAAACGAGTAATTCAGAAACAATTTCATATGCTAAAATATGTGATCTTCAAATGTAAATGTGATTTCATGTTTAATGATAGAAATATATCTTTATTACAATATAATTTTGTTTGTAGATGAATGCATACAATATTTTAGCAACAACTGCTAATAAAGAATAGAATATATGTACAGTGATTGTGGTTATTTTTCTTGAAACTGTTCTGAAACTGGACCTTGGAAACGTATTTTTGAACAAACCTGCTATGAAAGACCACCTGTCTTGAGAGACCACTTTTTGTTGGCAGAAGGGGCGGTCTCTCATAACAGGTTTTACTGTATTACACACTTGTTTTTACAACATGGTTAAACCTCTTTAAGTGTCCATAAAAAATACTTTCAGATTCCTACAATACAGTATTACTGTTTGCTCAGGTGTTCACAGCAATGACTTCAACATTAGGCTGTTATGATTGCAGTCACAATCACAGAGGATATGCATTGATTTTTGCTAATAAGGATGTGAAACCAGAAAGGAGAGGGGCACTTGAGGATGAAATGAACATGACAGAACTTTTCAGTCACCTAAAATTTGATGTTTCTGAGTGGCACAGAAGTGATGTATTGGCTGAGGAGATTATTCAAACACTTAAAGATGGTAAATCAGTTTTTTAGTGAGGTTTCACAATGAGAGCTGCTTTTTCTGAATCATTTGTATATTTTACTATTGAAATGAAAAGTATATAACTACATGTTAATTGTTAATGTGCAACTGTAGACCCCAATCTTTTATGTAAATATTGATTTGTGTGTGGGATCCTCAGTAGTTAAGGTTACTAGGGATATTTATTGGATCAAATTACCTCTGTCCTATGACCTCATTTATTTTGTTGTCGGGTATATTAGAAAGGAAAAATGTAGTAGTTATATGATATACACATCTACAAAACAGAGCAAGTGCAAATGCATTAATTCAGTAAATTATTAAAGTAATATTTTTCTCCTAATATATGCATCTGTTTTTATTGGGAGATTGATAATAAGAGAAAATAATCATTGAAAACGATAATAGAATGTAAATATTGTCAAATGAGTAAAGAAAATAGTTACTGTATACAATTTGTAATAAGTGAATGTTGAATCTAGTAGCAACATGTATATGTGCATAGGCACGCGTGTGTGTGTGTGTGTGTGTGTGTGTGTGTGTGTGTGTGTGTGTGTGTGTGTGTGTGTGTGTGTGTGTGTGTGTGTGTAATGTTTGTATGGGTATGTATGTATAATTTTATGTGTGTATATGTGTACATGTAGAAAATGGTTACAATAAATACTTTTCTCTTTTGCTCTGTCTCTATCTCTGTCTCTCTTAGTAGCCAATATTAAATTCTGTACTGGTTTAGAATTAGAATATAATACTATGTGATAGTGTTAACTACTATTCCCTTTATAGTAATCTGCACTTATACTGAATTGTGAGGTAGTCATTGGGATGGTGGGATGGTTCCCCGATCTACTGCTTCCCATATACACGGAATAATAAACAAAAAATATCACTGTCATTCCAAAGTCTACAGCAGTACACTAATACAAAAGTTCAGCTAGGATCATTGGAAATCTCACTAATTATTTATTACAGGACTGTATGTCCCAAAAGGGTTCCACAATTGATGCAGATTCCTTTTGTTTGGGCATACATGAACTTTGGTCCATTTTCTGAAGGTGAAATCAGTTATAGTGGAAAATAAAATTACTGATTATTTTCAACTTCAAGCCAGAGGTAGCGGGAATGTGGAAAGTGAACTTCAAGTCAGTTGTGGTAGGAATGTGGAAAGTGAATTTCAGAATGAAGAAACTGATTGATATTATGGAGTTTCTCATGATAATTTAAAAAAAAAAATCATCAGATGCCAGGTTAGATGAAGCCCTCACAAAAAACCAAAGTATGAAGTAAATTTTCAGAATTGTTACCAGTCCAAGTACAAATGGCTACAATTCAGCACCAAGACAGCGGGTATGACAAGTGGTATTTGCAAACAATTGTGAGAAAAATAACTCTTTTACATTAGAAATCAGCTGTTTGAATATTAGGATATTGACTTTTACATGGCACAGTGTCAGTCACATGATCATATGAAGGCAGAAAATTGCATATAGCAACCATAAAGAACAGTTTCCAAACTTTTTCAAGATGGCCATATTGGCAGCCATATTTGTCATCAGATTGGTACCAATTTAATATAAGATTAACTAGACATCATATGAATTTTTTTGGTGAAAATCCACATGCTCACATTCAGGAGGATTAACCACAAGATTTAAAAAATGGCCACAGTAATGACCATATTGGACATTGGATTGGCACCATTTTTGTTTATGTCCAGCTATACATTATAAGAAGTTGAGATGACCACTTGTTCATGAAGATCTGCAATAACAATATTTTCAAGATGGCCACTGTGGCAGTCATTTTGGATGCCCAAGCTGCACCATTTTCATTTGAGAGCAACTAGACCACAGGATGAATTTGTATATAAAGTTTCATGGCAGTCCTCAGAAAGGTTTCAGACAAGTAGTGATGACAAATTTGTGTTAATGGACACATGACAGATAACACACCATCCTATAACATACGCACCATAACACGATGTGGCATGCTAAAAACACAAGTTTTTATTCACAAGGACCTGACATGGTTGTGTTTTGAAAGACACCATTTTCAGTAATCTTTGGGGGGAGGGGGAATCCACCACCTGAGTGTATACCCTTATCATGTAGTATATATAAACAGTAAACAGTTCTGATTAGAGCTCGTGTAAAACTATCTTTGGGGTAGTTTATTCGGCTGATTGTCAACAGGCAACTAAAAGCAAGTTCGTAAAGTATAAATAACCACCATTTCACATATTACTCAATTGACTGACAATAGCTAGTGTGATGTGTTAAATCCTTTGAGGACTTCTGTGGGTGAGCCCATTAGGCTAATTTGCATAGAAAAATTTTACAAAGTGGAACAACCCACTTTGTTTCAAGTTTTAGGTAAATCAAAAAGATGTGTATTGAAGAACAAAAGTTACTAAACATTATTACCTTGAATAAGAATGTTTAAGACATCCTTATTAAAGATTATTGGAAAGTTTGTGAACAGCAGAACGTTTCTTTGTTGTCAGATTTTACTCCATATATCAAACACGTAAAACCCGATAATTCAGTAGTTGCAAATGTTCAAGTGTGATTAATTTTTTGAAGACAAAATGTCCAAACATATTTGCTGTGATTCAGGAAACAATGAGCTATAAGGGAAGCCAGCAAAGCCCAATATGACTAAATTTCAGAACTCTTGGTTGACGGAGTTTGACTTTGTGAAGTACAGTCAGTGGCAGGAGAGAGCATTTCATTCTTTGCACATACTGCAAACACTGTATTGACATTAGTCCTTATGAAGTATATGACATTTGTTGACATAATAGAACCACCTGTATGTAATATCAGTACAAACCAGAACATATTCATCACGTTGAATTGAACAGTCATATTAGTTCTGTGTATTATTCATATTCTTAACCTTGTTAAAATGATAACTGCTAATTGACCGATGCTTTTCAGGATGAGTTTAGCCATGAAATAGATCAATTGAAAGACAACAATAATGACACACTCATGTTTTACACCACTGATTTGTCTTGATAAAGAAATTGTGTTAACAACCATAATGGTCAGGCAATTATTAATGTTGTAATACCTGTAAGGCTCCCATTAAGTTTGACAAAATGATGCCTGCACACACAGACCACCCATCCACACTCTGAAATGTTTAGATCAAAATTCAGCAGGAACAACTCAGTTCTGACCAGGATTTGGTAAGAGAATCCATGAGGGAAGTTTGAACAGTGGTACTATTCCGTCTCTAATGAATGCAAAGATGAACACAAATGACACTTGCATTACTTTCAAACAACCCCCTCCCCCCCAACGAACTATTGAGAGCAGCAAAGACTACATCTAATTAAGCCTATAGTTTGCCATCAAATGGATTTTAAAAACAGAAATGTGGTGAAATATGTTTTTATCTAATGTTAGTGTGGTATTGATTATGTGTATGGTGATGATATTTGGCAATGCTAGGTCTACCAACTATTTGTCTTTGTAATTGAATTAAATGCTTTAAAGAAAGCAGACAAGTTATTTTATTTAATTTTGATTTGAATTTCCAGTCATTTTATATGAGTTTATGTGAAAATATAGCTTATTCTAATTGGAAGATGTGGCTTTTTTTAGTCACATGCGCTGATCCCCATTGGGACCTCAAAACACAGTTTTTGAATCTCAGAACTCCCCATCACTGCCAGGGAATATGGCAGTTATGCATAAGCTGATCTGATCTATGACCGTTAGAGTTAAAAACCATCTGAAAGATCATATGAAAACAAATATCAGACTAGTGGCACAGAGGAGCCTTCTGTGAAGAATTTTGGGCTGTATTTAGTTTGAATATATAGGTGTGGTAGGGATATAGACAATTCTGTCCTGTTATATTTTGAAACATGTAATATTATGGTAAGGAGAGTAGTCTGCACTTTGATCAACAGCTGCAAAATGTTTAAACTGAGATATTATTGGTGTGTATTTGCAACAGCTGCAAATTGTGTAGACTAAGATAGTAAAGGTGTGTATATGCAACAGCTGCAAAATGTGTAGACTGAGTGAAAGGGGGACAAACACAATCATGGCATTGGATTTCTTGTCCACAAGGGCATTGTGAAGAGAATGATGGGTTGTTGCCCAGTCTCAAGCAGGCTTGTTACCATCCACCTGAGGGTGACTCCCTTCAACATCACAATCATACAGGCCTATGCACCCACATCTGACTACTATAACAATGAACTGGAGAATTTCTGTGATAAACTGTAAGATGTTATTGACAATTCACCCAAGAAGGACATTTTGTTTGTAAAAGGAGATTGGAATGCAAAGGTGGGAATCGACTCACAGACAAACGGGCAAAGCACTTGTGGACCCTTCTGCAATACAGAAACAAATGAAAGAGGACTCAGGTTCTTGGAGTGTGCCACCTACAATGATCTTGTGCAAGCCAACACATTCAGCCCCTACAGAGCATCTAGAAGTTGGACCTGGCACATGGACAACATCACAACCCAATTGACTACATCTTGGTGAAAAGATGATTCAGCACAGGATTGAATATCACCAGAACACGAAGTTTCCCAGCAGCAGATATTGGAAATGATCATGATTTACTAATGACAATGTTTCACCTCCACCTGAAAATGATCAAAAGGTCTAACCAACCAAGCATCAGGTTTGACCTTGAAAAATTGAAAGATTCAAATGTCGCAGAAGCCTTCCAAGCAGTTATAAGTGGTACATTTGCACCTCTGATAACCCTGGCAACCAAGACATCAACTGAGAGTCCTTAACAACCATATTCTCACAGCCAGTGAGATTATTGGTAAACATCGTTGAACAAAGAAACCTCGGGTCACAACAGATGTCCTTGAACTATGCGACAAAATTAGAGAATTGAAAAAGGGTAAAAGAAATCATGAGGGAGCTAGAACTTACAGAGTGATAAACAACATGATCAGGAAAAGCATGAGAAAGGCAAAGGAGTGTTAGATAGGAGGACAATCCAGTCTGAGCAGAAACAACAACAAGAAGGTATATCAACTGGTGAAAGATCTCACAACCATGAAACAAGGGAAAACTACCACCATCCAAGACAAATCAGGAAAATGCCTTGCAGAAGATCAAGAGATCCTCAAGTGATGGACAGAACACTGCACAGAATTGTACAATCATAAGACCCAAAGAGATCCAACATATTGAACGACCCTCAGGCAGAAGAAATTGATGACAACCACATCCTTCGCGAGAAAGGAGAGACTGCAGTAAGGTCACTAAAGAAAGGAAAGTCAGCTAGTTTTGACAACATACCAGCATCGCTCATTCAAGCAGGAGGAGAAAAGATAGTCACAGTTCTACGAACAATCTGCAACAAGATATGGCAGACAGGAGAATGGCCCACCATATGGATGCAGTTTTTGGTGATCGTGCTCTCCAAGAAAGGAAACCTACAGCTATACCAAAACCAGAGAACCATCAGCCTGATCAGCCACCTGAGCAAAGTCATGCTGAAGATAATTCTCAACAGACTAAAGTCTCAAGCAGAGAAAATTATTGCTGAAGAGCTGGCAGGCTTCTGAGCAGGAAAGAGCACCACAGAACAAATCTTTAATCTCAGACTCCTTTGTGAGAAATACTTTCAGCATCAGCACAGTCTCTACCATGCCTTTATAGATTTCAAGAAGGTTTTTGACAGGGTATGGCATGCAGCCTTATGGGCAACTATGAAGAAGTACAACATCAGCTCAAACCTGGTGCAGGTTGTTGAGCACTTCTATGACAAAGCCACCAGTGCTGTCCTCATCAATGGTAGCCAAAAAGATTGGTTCTGAACAACAGTTGGAGTCAAACAGGGATGTATACTGTCACCTACAATCTTCAACATTTTCCTGGAAAGGATCATGGAGGATGCTTGCAAGACCATGAGGGCACTGCCAGCATCAGAGGAATAACAATCACCAGCCTTTGCATCACAGATGATATTGATGGATTAGCAAGGAGATTGAAAAGAACTGGCTGACTTGGTTGAGTGCCTTGACACAACCTCCACAGCATACAGTATGGATATTAGTGCTGAAAAAACCAAACTGATGACAAACAACACCAATGGCATATGTGCAGAAATAAAAGTCAGTGGACAGAAGCTGGAAACTGTCACAAGCTTCAAGTATTTGGAATAAATTATCACAGATGATGGCTCTAACTAGAACTACTTTGCCAGATTGCCCAGACAACAGCAGCAATAGCAAGGCTGAGACTAATATGGAAGGACACCAGCATTGCTCTTGGTTCTAAAATAAAGCTGATTCGCTTTATTGTCACATTCATTTTTCTGTATGCTCGTGAAACATGGACTCTTACATCAGATCTATAAAGCAGGATTCAAACCTTCGAAATGAGATGCTACCGCAAGATCTTGGGCATCACATGCATGGACTATGTAACCAACAAAGCAGTCCACAACAGGATCCATCAAGCCATCGGACCCTTTGAAGACCTCTTGACTACTGTGAAAAAATACAGACTGATGTGGTATGGTCATGTCTCAAGATCATCTGGACTGGCAAAAACAATCTTGCAAGGCACAGTGTGAGGGTGCAGAAGAAGAGGCAGACACAAAAAGGTGGGAAGACAATATGTAATAGTCAAAAGGTATGGGGTTTGGAGATTCCTCAAGGGCAGTAGAGAACAGGGAAAGATGGAGAGAATTGGTTGTGAAGTCATATGTGGTGCCCCAGCAACCTCTGATGATCAAATCTGCTGATGCTTAAATATGCATAGCAAATAAACAAGTGTACTGTGCATGATTTTTATTTATTGATTGAGTCTGTAATTGTAGTTTTAGCACAAAGTACTTGAAGAAAATATGGATGTATAGATTTATAGAAACAGTAAAATGTGGATTGGAATATAGTATGGTCTCTGATAGGGATCAGCATTCAAAGAATTTTTTTATCAGACAGAGGCCCAATGTTAATAGATTTTTTAAAAAATCACTTGCCCCATCTCCAATTCCACATGCCACAAAGGAATAAAAAATGTTCTTTTTTTAACATTATTATTTTCACTCAACATTGAAATTACTATTCTTAAAATAAAAAGAAATATAAAATGCTTTAAATTTTTTTTGTGTGTGTTTATTTGCCTCAGAATATTGTACTTAAGAAAAAATGTTGTGTGATGCTATTTTACACAATTTTGATTTAATTTTAATTTATTTTATTAAAAAAGTGTTTTGTCCAGGTATAGATGCAAACCAGTACTCAGTACCAGTATAATCTATGCAGTGTTTTCAAACCACCTTTTTTTGTCTCTGCTTACTGACAGTCTGATTTAATTTTACTTAAAGAAATGTTTTTCTCTAGGTCCTGATGTGAGGCTACAATCACTCCATCAATGTCCATACTGACTGGATCAGGAGAGTTAAAGTTTATAAGCATTTGAAGTCAGACTTGCTTTGAACATTTTCTCTCAGCTTTATAATCTTGATATTGCTCATGAGACTGAATTCTTGCTCACCTTCTGCTTAAAGAGGGGCTCACAACTAACTGGTTTTCAGCAACTTCACTATGCATGCTGACATGCGGGATTCTTAATAATAGTAACAGACATCTATTCTCTTGGGATCTATGTACATGGCTTGCCATCAATTTTGCCTTCTGGTTAACTGCAAACAACCTAGATCCTGATCCATCATAGCATAATGCACCTGCAGATCAGGGTCTGTTTTGTTTGTTCAACTGATTACTCCAAACAAACTGCACAGACCCAGATCTGCCCACATGAAACAAAGGCAGATCTGGATCTGTGTAGTTTGCGTTTAGACTTGTCTTATAAGTGAGTATATATGGTATACTTAATGTCTGTATGTTTCATATTGATCAACAGGGAGAGTATTAGGGGGACTTGGAGTAGTTTTGGGGGACTTGGAGTAGTTTTGTTTGGGGGACTTGGAGTAGTTTTGTTTGGGGGACTTGGAGTAGTTTTGTTTGGGGGTTTTGGAGTAGTTTTGTTTTCTGAATGCAGCATAAATTTCCTCAAGTTGCTCAAAGAAGCCACAGTCAGATGAAGTCAGAGGGCCATGGGTATTCTTTTACTTCAGTCAGTAAAAGCAGTAACTTTAGTTTTCAATGATTAGTTTATGTCATGGTACAATAAGTGGATGTTTCACAATTACGGACAATATCCACTCTCTATATCAATAGAATCAGCAGTTATTAGTATACCAGATCTTGTAAGTTGAGTCAACTGATAAAAACAGAGATCCTGACCTGCCAAAGTATAATGCATCTGCAGATCTGGGTCTATATTGTTTGTTCTACTAATTACTCCTAATTTGTCCAGGTATAGATGTAAACCAGTACTCAGTACCAATATAGTCTATGCACAGACCATGATCTGCCAGTGCATTATGCAACAGCAGATCTTAGTCTTTGCAGTTGAACTTGACTTATAAGTGACTACATATGGTAATGTTTCTCTTTCTTTAAGCTGAAACACAGTCTTTTAAATGCCTTTATAAATGGCTACTCCCCTAGCTTAGATTAATTGTCAAATAATTGCATAGCTACATACTTTTAGGGGGCCCAGAGTGGTCTAAAGCACCCACCATTACAGATCACTGCCATTTCACCTCTGTCGGCGTGGGTTCAAGTCTCAGATTCTGCCAATGTCGGATGTGAGAAAGCTTGCCAGTAGCTTCTCGTGGGTCGGTGGTTCTTTCTGGGGTTTTCCCGGGTTCTTCCTCCACCATTAATAATGGCTACCATGTATAGCCTATCTTGTGCTGAAAAATGGCATTAAACCCTACAACAACAACAACAACAACATATTTTTAACCAGTGATAAACATTGGACAGCTTTTTAGTATTCATAAAGTACAAGTGAGTGCTGAATAAAGATAACTAGTGAAATACAGAGAAGAAAAATAGTATTGTCGACATATGGGGGCTAAATAGCAGGTTTTGATTCACAAATTAGATAAAACTTTTGGTGGGGAGAGATGAGCCTGACTGGCAGGTCACTTAGAATTCAGGAGGGACCCAGTCTAGATAATGTCATAGCATTGGACTATCCAATATTTTTCGCACTGGGAGTTATATAATCCCTCACCTAAGGAGCTCATATCTAGCTGTCAGAAGGTTTAATAGGGCTTCAGTAGGGGCAAGAAAGCACTAGTATACAGGATTAACATGTATCTTGTAAAATTTCAGTAGATATAGGTTGAAGTTTATACAGTGAATTGCTGGAAAATGATATAATCATAAAACTGTATGAGGAGATATTATAAGAGGGAAATTAGCTTACACCTTGTGAACTTTATAAATGGCCATTCATGTAATTAACATAGCAATATTTGCATATGTGAACTTTCATCAAAGGAGTGACATTAGTTATGCTTTTCTAGTTTTAGCAAATGAAGAGTACCTCAAAAATTCTGACTGCTTTGCATTTGTGATCAGTACCCATGGCAGAGAGGTTCCATTACCTGATGGCAATACTTATCAACACCAACTGTCTTGTATTAACAAAACTATCATCACAACACAAGAGATAGTCAACATGGTCAGTAATTGTAAAGCTTTGGAGGGGAAACCAAAATTATTTTTCATTCAGGTATGTTGAAAGGAGATGGCTAAAATGTGTACAAGTATGGTCTAAATCAACATGGTCTAATTACATCACCAGATTAGACATGATAACTACAAACCTTGATAACATCAAAGTTGAGTTATTTTGAGCAGCTGGTAAATGAATGTCAATTTCATTTGTATCATTTTACAGCAGATGAAAATGCAGGAATTCCTGCACCAATTGACTGTTTTGGGAAGCCATTGTGAAGAGAGTTATACAGTGTTGTACTTTTTACTAGTTCACATCCTATAGCAATAAAAAATTTACAACCTTACACCAGTCACACTCATGATAGCTTACAAAAGATTACCCATAAATGACTTGAAAAAAATAGCTGATTTGTACAGACATTTCCACATCTACCTTTGTCTGCTATAAATTATACTTAAATTTGAAAGTTTTATTGACTAGCTCAAAATGTCCAAACTCTAATCTTGTCAAGGGTTCTAGCTATCATTTTAATTTGTTGTCAAGGTTTGTAATTATCATTTTAATTTTGCAAAATTATTTTTTCAGAAAAGTGGAAATATAATTTAATGGAGACTTGTTATAATCTATGTTTAGACAAATTGCCTCCTTTTTAAATTTCTTGCAAATTGGAGTTATTGCCTTGTTTTATTTCCATGATTTTGCAATTTTTCAGTTATTTTATTACTATATGCAAGTTTGAAATTTTCTAATCTCTGACTTGGTTCCAAGATTACAAAGAATCCCCCAATCAATGCCAGACTGAACTCAATATGTGATGTATGATTATCTAGTGTCCAATGTTATGACTCTATGATCTTAAGTTAAGTAACAGAAAGAAGTGAAAACAACAAGTTTAGTAAAATGAACAAATATATTTATTTTTCTTCATTACAAAGTGAAAATTTAAGAAGAACTTACAGTATTATGAATTAAATTCCAAATAATCCTCAATGTTCTATCACAAGTCCAAAAGTAAAGAATGTTCCTAATGAATTTCAGTAATCTTTAATGTTCTGATGTACTGTGAGGAATTGGTCGTTATGATTGGGGTGGGGTGCTCCCAATGGTTTAATTAAACTATTATAGAAGTCCCACCCAGGCTCAGTTTTGGTTGGAAGTTAAATTAGTGAAAGATAGATGTCAGCAATACTGACAGTTAGATGGTTAAATATACAAAAAGGGTGAAATTCAATGAATAACAAGTTAATAACAATTCAATAGTCAAATGACTCAATTTTCCCAAGTGCACTCCTTCTGCTCGACCCTATAATAGCCTATTGCATCACTTGATTAGCAGTGTGAGATCGATTTCCACCTTTCCTTGTATTCTACTCATCTTTGGTATTCTTCTGTCCTATTTCTCCCAATTCCTTCTCCTCTTCCTCCCTGACTTTCTCCAAATTCCTTTTCCTCCTCCTCGACTTTTCTGTACTCCTTCTCCTCCTCCTCAACTTCTCTATACTCCTTCTCCTCCTCCTCCACTTTCTCCTCCAGGCTTCTTTTCCTCCTCCTTCACCTTCTATCCACCTTCTCTCCACTGACTAGACTTTTGTAGACTCTGACTGTTCGGCTAGTCTCACATCCGTCTTCCCTCTTGGAGACTCGGGACTCAACTGAACTGGAAGTTCTGTCCCCTAGAAAGCTTCCTGAACACAAGGACAGTACAATATTTTTCCTTTTCACTACACACAGCCTATCATCAGATAATGCTATTAAATTTTGCATTCATTCACATCGAGATACTCATACGTTCTTGTATGGTAAAACAAATGTCATAATACAGCGCAGGATCAGTTACTTCTTATACATACATCAATAAATTCCGTTACATCAGCACATATTCCTAATCCCGTTATACTAAACAATATCACAATCATCAGATGCATTTCTTTACCTTACAGCTCATACAAAGTACGCAAATATTCAAATATCCATCCTCTGATATATTCATATGTTCATAGTAACTAATCTTATATACTTCAACCATTCCAAATTCACAATTCAAGCATGTGTAAATTCTAACATAACACATTAATAAACGCACTGGTTTACTAAGAAGTAACCTAATAGCAAACTATAAAATTAACTCTGACCACAAGCTAACAATCTACATAATTCTCTATGTAATACTCAAGCCCATTTATCAAATACGCATATAAATGAAACACTACAAAGGTAATTCTACATACTAAATGATCCCAGTAATTAAGTATACATACTACAAATAATTACAATTATGATGCCATAATATTCTGCAAAAATCGAGCAAATAACTTACTGAGCTTTTCGAAGCTTTGTCTTTCCTTAGAACCTATCTCTAAGTTTTATTGCCAAATTATGAGTGGCTTTCTCTGAGTAACCCAATTTGCTCATCAATCTTCCCAGGAGAAACTAAATTTTTGTTTACAAGTTTGAAGTAACATTCGGATATAAATTGTAATCAAACCCTCTCTCTCAATTCTGATTGGATGTCACCGTGACCTGATCCAATCAAACTTAGCAGACAATGTCCTTTTTGCTGTCTGTCAATGTGGGGACGGATGAGAACATGCCCTGTTCACCCCGCAGGCTTTCTTTTGATCTCTGAACAAACCTTTAACATGTAGGTGTGATGCGACAAGCCTTTGTCCAGTTCGCACGATCTATCGCTTGTGCTGATTCAAGATTCCAGGTTCTGGCTGGTCACGGTAACCTTGCGCAAGAGATTAGCACTAGCCTGCAGCAATGTTTAGACATCAAACACATGGCCGCAATAATATTTCCAAGACAGTAAATTTATAGCTTATACACGACTTTATAGCTGGGGCTTAGCAAATGTGACATGTACCAATAATCTTGACTATGTTAAGGTACCAACTGTCTTGATGTATCACAATAATAAAATCCAGAATGTTGTTTAATGAATTCACAATCATCCCAAAGAGGTGTTTTAATCCAAAATGTCATTGAGCACTTTATAATTCCATTGAATAATTAAAATAAATGATTCCTCCCAAATTATACCTGAACACAACATTAAATGATTTCTCAGACTGAAAATGAAAGAGCAATGAATAATTTTGTTTACCACATCTTTATATACTAATTTCACTCGACTTAAGACAAAATAAAATGTCCAGGATGTGGGTCATAAGTTCATTTCCAGAACATTCTAAGTTTCTAATAAGGTTAGACCTTGAACTCTTGAATGTGCTGGTGTACCAATAGTCTTGATGTATCACAGTGATATAATCCAGAATGTCTTTGATTATAGTCACAAATTCCATAATAGTGTTTTAGTTCAAGCAGTCCAATGAGCACTTCATAATTCCAATAAATAATTTAAATAACTGAGTCCTCTCAAATTAAAGCTGAACACAACAGTAAATGATTCCATACTGATACTAAAAGGAGGAATGAATAATCTTGTTGATCCCAAATTTATATGTATGCCCACTTGACCTATGTCAGAATGTAATTTTCAAAAAATAACTGAATCATCTTAATGGAAAATTTCGCTTCTAGAGCCATCTAAGGTCATAATGAAAGGTAGGTCTTGAACTTAAACCCATGTTCACAATTAATTATAACTTATGAAGAAGACAAAAGCAGGTATGAACCAAAACTCTATCTTCAATCATGGATAAAGGTCAAGCACTCAAAATAAATTAAAAATGCATAACAAAAGATAGAGTCCTTCAGTGGGCATTAAATTGTTAATCAAACAAATCAATAAATTGTTCCTTTTGTTAATTTCTTTTTCTTTTAAGTATGAAAATTCTTCATTTATGTTTAGTGCAATTAATTTTATTGCCAGCTAGGTTTTTATTCTTATAATCTATTGAGGAAATTTGCAGACACTGAATTCATGATTTTAATAACTGAGGGTCCAGGGGTAGTTATTAGGAGTCAACAGTGTGCACAGTCGGAGACAAACTAGAAGCACTGAATACAACTTGGTAAGAAGTGTATCCCATAGACCTACTCGTTTCTCATATATTAAAATGTCATTGTGAAACTGAACTACTGTATAATCATTGTAAAACTGAACTACTATATAACTCCAATGACTAGTCCATGATTGATGATAGACCCATAATCCACTCTTAAAAAATTGGACAAATTTTTATTATAGAAAACTGTGTTTAAGGCAAAGGTTTTACTTGTAAACACAAATTTGTCATGTTAACATTAGCATGTTTGGAATAGCACACAATATACAGACTGGTATAGAATAAAATAACATAGTAATTCAAGTCTGAAAATTAGATCACAGTGACCTGCTTTTAATATGGTTCATTTACACTTAAGATGCATCCACATGTAAATTTTCTTGAGTTGTTGTGAAATTGGGTCGAGGATATTGAGGGTGTAATGAACAGATAGCTAAAAATGCATAGATGACTCACGCATGAAAATTAGGTCATAATGACCTAGGCAGGGGTCTGCATATAATTCTTTGCATCCATTCATCCATTTTTCTAACCATCACACAATCTTGTGAATGTAGTTAGTCCCACAGTCTTTTGCAGACTGCTAAGTGATTTAATGCATATTACAGTCATCATCTTTCTAAAGATATGCATATCAACAAATCACCATGCACCTGTGATTTTTGTTAGAGTCATTGACCTTTTTTGGAACAAGATGCATTGTATGACATAATATTGTGGATGCAGCTAGTCTTAACGTTTTAAGTGGATTGCTGTGAAGCTTGATCAATGTCATGGCTGTCATCTGAAGATGTGCATATAAATCAATTACTGTACTCTTTTAGTTTTTGCCAGTTTTGTCTTGCAGCTGAATGCAGTGCATGGTAGGATCTTCAAAATGCAACTTGCAGTGAAAATATAGTACCTGTTCTAGTTATCATCTGCAGATGGAACATACTGACAAATCACTGTGCTTCTGTCTCTTTTATATCATGTTATCCATTCATCTATCTTTTACCAATTTCATTAGGACTTTGGGTAAGGAATAATGCTGAGATTTTGGGTTTAAAAGGTCAGAGGTCATGGTAACTCTGACTCAAAGAAAAAAATGGTTTCTGCACAATACCTTGAGTTCTCAACCATCTGCAGTTACCAAACTTTCTGGCTAGCTTGTACTTAGGGTAAGAACGAACCCTATCAATTTCTGGGTTCAAAGGTCAAAGGGCAAGGTGACTGACTGAAAGAATAAAAGTAGTTTCTGAACAATAACATTAGTTTTGCATCACATACCTGTACTGTACAATAAAATTAGTTCCACATTACAGTCCTAGACCAAACATTGTTAATGGTTTGCAAATGAGGTAATGAAAAAGCATAGTAATTTTTGGGTATAAAGGTCAAAAGTCACCATTATGGTGAGCTTAATGAGAAAATAATGGTTTTTATACATAGTTTAGTTGAAGACCCCATAGCTTGACCAGGGTTGAAACTATGGTCATGGTCACTTAGATCAATTGGTCACTAATATCCAGAGTCCACTATACCCTACTATTGCCTACTTAGAGGACTATTAAACATAAGGCATGCATTTAACGTGCCATACACAGTACTCATATGGTAATAGCATCGATCTTTTTGACTCACAGCTGGGTGCTGTATATTATATACTCTTGTCAGTGCAACTACTGTTACTCCTACAGTGTTTCAGTGAATTGTTTTAAAACTTGGTACATATTATGATCATCATCATCAGATTTGTATGTTGACTATAATCATTGTGCTTGCATTAATTTTTGAAGACTTACTGGACTATTTGTACTGAAGACTTACTGGACTATTCATACTGAAGCAAAAATTGGATGCAGCATATGATAGACTCAAGTGAACTCAACTAGTTTAGTCCTGATTGAGGAATTTCTGTAATACTTGGCACATATCATGATCATTATTTTAACATGTACATATTGACCAATCTTTGTACTCCCACTAATTTGTAAAGTTATTGCCCCTGTTTATTTACAGATTGGTGCAATACAGTACTCCCTCACTTTAAGGCCCTTCATTATAATACAATTCTTGTTATGAGGCAGTCTTCATTATAACAGTTCCTGTTATAAAGTGTGTATGGTCATAGATTCCACTTCATAATCAGTTGTATATTATGTACTTTATTATAGAGAATTCTCACTATGAGGTGGTATATTCTGTGGCTCCCATGGACAGAATTAAAATGAGGGAGTACTTTATCATGTACTTCATTAAAATGCAGTTTCACTATGAGATGGTATTCTCCATGGCTCCCATGGACACTGCTATAATGAGAGAGTACTGTTTATGACACAGTCTTTTGACTGCAGTTATTCTTACAGTTACTGATGGATTTCAGTGGTAGTTGGTGATGGTCAGCATACAGTCATGTGGATATTGACCAGACATTGGTGCTTTCATGATTTTGCAAGACTTGCAGCTGTAAGCAACCACTCTCACAGATTTTTTTCAGTTGAGAATGTGCTTTAGGTTCATCTTCGTTGTGAGGATAGGGATGGTATGCAAGAGAAGAGGGGGGGGTATATTTATGTGAGCAAATTGTTCACATATCTCTCATTTTTATATGGTAGGATTATTCACCCTGACATAGATCCACACTGCAATTGTCGTAAGTGTTGGTGAAATCGGTTATAAGATATTTAGGTTGCAATAAATATACCTTGAAATAAAAAGTAATTAAAATGTGAAAAGATAATCACATTGATCTAGTGGTGGCATGGATGAATTTCTGTCATTTTAAGAAGCATCTACATGCCAGTGTTCTTGAGAGTAAGTGATATTGGTCCAAGATTTTGAAGCTGTAAAGAAAAAATTGCTGAATCATAAATTAATAATGTTCCTCCACACCCTAAACTAAGATCAATCTGGAAATTTTCTTATTAAGTTCACTGTTTAAGTTTTTCCACTCTCTAACTTAGGGGTCAGCAACCTATTTTACATAGTGTGCCACTTTTTTCTGGATTAATTACAAAATGAACAAGCGCATGCCACAAGTAAGAGAGTAACACTGTCAAAATCAAGATTTTTGGCTGCCCATCATGTGCCACACAAAACCTGTTGACTTGCCACCTTGTGGCATGCATGCTGTAGGTTGCCAACCCTGCTCTAGCTAATAAAAGGTAGGATTAAAAAAAAAATATTTGTTAACAAAATTACTTCGGTAACCATCCCCTTGCCCCATTCTTCAAGTTTATCATCACAGAAATGTTACTAGTGTATCCACCCCCATCCCTCATCCTTGGAGTTAATCATCAGAGAAATATAATTTACCAGGGTTCCCACCACTCTCCTCCTCAAGGGGGGTTATCATCAGAAAAATGTTACCAGGGTTCCCACCACTATCCCCTATTTTTGGGTTTATCATCATAGAAATGTTACTAGTGTATCCACCCCCATCCCTCATCCTTGGAGTTTATCATTAGAGAAATGTTACTAGGGGTTCTGCCACTATCCCCAGTCCATGGGGTTTGTCATCAGAGAAATGTTATATGTTGAGAAAATGAAAATTGTATTTTTAATTATTCTTAAGCTTCAATATATTTATAGATAAAATATGGTTCCTAGCTGAATTGTAGACATATGAAAGTATGTAATTTATGGTAGAAGATAATCTAATTTTATACTCAATAATCTTTACTTGTAATAAAACAAAATGTAAAAGTATGACCATTTTAAAACCCCAAGTGTATAGTCTTGATTCTTTTGTGAGTAAAATAAAGCACACTTTATAATCACAACCAAGTTGTTCAATTTTCATTAAGGACATGTACAGGATCTTATACAAGTGCTCATTTTTTTAATTAAATTCATGATTTGATTTGAATATTTGTTATATTTTGCCTCATTGAGCAAAATTTTAAATTATTCAAGGGATTTATTACATTTCATTTGGAATTTGCACAAATATAAGATTCTGCTTTTCACAAGATGAAATATACTGTTTTACATGACAAAGCCACAAAATATGTTGTATAAAGACTTTGAAATGCATCTCTATGACCTTCATTTATAATTTTCTTTTACAGATGACTATCTTGTCATTTGCTACATCAAGAGGTATTATTGTAGGCGTTGTATAGTCACATGTCATCTGCTACATCATGAGGTGTTGTAGATATTGTATGGTGACATGTCATTTTGCTACATCATGAGGTGTTGTTTTAGGTGTTGTATGGTGACATGTCATTTGCTACATCATGAGGTGTTATCATAGGTGCTGTATATTCACAGATCATTTACTACATCATGGAGTGTTGTTGCATGTGTTGTATAGTCACATGTCATTTGCTATATTATGAGGTGTTGTCAGTGTTGTATAGTCACATGTCATTTGCTAAGTCATGAGGTAGTATTGTAGGTGTTGTATAGTCACACATAATTTGTTTCATCATGAAGTGTTATTGTAGGTGTTTTATAGTCACACATCATCTGCTACATCAGCAGGTGTTGTTGTAGGTGTTGTATGGTCACATGTCATTTGCTGCATCGTTAGGTATTATTGTAGGTGTTGTATAGTCACAGATCATTTGCTACATAATGTGTTGTCAGTGTTGCATAGTCATATGTCATTTGCTACATCAATAGGTGTTATTGTAGGTATTGTATAGTCACAGATTTGCTACATCATGCGCTGTTGAAGGTGTTGTATAGTCACAGATCATTTGCTACATCATGTGCTGTTGTAGGTATTGTATAGTCACATCATTTGCTGCAGAATGTGTTGTCAGTGTTATATAGTCACATCATTTGCTGCATAATGTGTTGTTGTCAGTGTTGTATAGTCACATATCATTTGCTGCATAATGTGTTGTCAGTTTGTATAGTCACATATTATTTGCTAAATCATGAGGTGTTATCATACCTGTCAAATTTTCAAAAGCCCAGTACAGGGATTGAATAAAATAATGGGGAGATTGGGACATAAAGCTGGGAGGTTTTTTGTGGTATTTTTAAGCCTTGTTTTCACTAAATATTGACTGATCTTCCATGTCCAATGCATGTGAAATTCTCAAAGGACATGCCATTTCTCCCTGTGAGACATGTTATTTTCCCCCAGGACATGTCGTCTTTGCATATTCTGGTCAGTTGTGGCCAAACTGCACAATATCTAAAGGTTAGTCGTCAGCAAACAAGCAAGAAAGCCAGTGTGACTAATTTACACTTAATCCTTATCATTGCAGTTACCTTGTGAAAAGAACTGGCCCTCCGACATAATTCAAAAGAAACCATGTTCTACAGTGTGTTATGTAAGCACCAGCAAATGATTGGCAAATAAATGATGCTCAAGTTTGTCGTAACTAGCAGTGCCTAAATACATAGTCTCAAGCTACCATACATTTTTTCCCACATTTTATATCCCACCTTATTTCCTTATTCTCAACTCAAAAGGCATTAACATTGTTTATTAAATAACATATTTATTCTGTAGTTCTACAACGTAAGACACATCACCCGATATTTTTGTTATAGGGGTGTGATAGCACTAAAAGAAAAACAACATGTGCTATGTCTTACATTGTAGGACTAATTTATTCTGAATTAGTTGTTTGAGGGCACATAAGCTGCATGGTATGTTTATTCATTCGTCCTTTTTATTTAATGATGGTAATTAAGATTTGTATATATGGTACAGTAGTGCCAGGTGTTCACCTGTGTAGGTTTCTTTGGTGGGAATGAAGATGCTACAGCATTCACAGTGATCATTCTTGAGATTGAAACTAATTGCTGACAATTTTATTGTTGTGGTTTATTTTATGTTGTGGTTTATTTTCTGATTTTAGTATTGTTGTAGGGTTAAAAAAAAATCATAGATTGACCTGAATAATGTTTAAAATTAAGATTCTATTTACTGAAGAGAAAAATTTTATAATAATTATTTCATCACAACAATATTCAGGGCTGATGAAATTGAACATGGCTTCTGTAGATTGCATAAGATATATCTATTTATACAGGAATTTTTAGGATGAATGAAAATCAACAGACATAATGTAATAATCAAGAGTTATCTGCAAAAGTCAGGAGATATTATGAAATTGGGAGGTAGGTTTGGAATGACCCGAAAAATCAGAAGTTTTTTTCTCCTGGTGTGAGAGTTGACAGGTATGGAGTTTTTGTAGGTGTTGTATAGTCACACATCATTTGCTGCATCAGGAGGTGTTGTAGGTACATGTATTGTATGGTCACATGTATATATTGTGGGTGTTGTATAGTCATACATTATTTGTTCCATCAGGAGGTGTTATTGTGGGTGTTGTCTAGTCATGTGTTATTTGCTACATCACAAGTTATTTCTAGATGCTGTATAGTCACATCATTTGCTACATAATGTGTTGTTGTTAGTGTTTAGTCAAGTATCATTTGCTACACCATGAGGTGTTATTGTAAGTGTTGTATAGTCATATGTCATTCGCTACATCACAAGTTATTTTAGGTGTTTTATAATAACGTTATATTTGCTGCATCATGGTGTTATTGCAGGTGTAACACATACATGATATTGGTGTATTGATTCAACACTGTGACAGTAGTCATGTTATAAAATTATCTTGAAGTAACTAATATTTTATTGGTCCATGTTTACAATTCTCTCTCGTGACTAATATTGTGTTTTTTGAATTGTAGATGACATTTTTTTTCTTTCCAAAACATACTATTAATACTGAAGCTACGACCAGCAGTTAGTCATGTTTATTCTAAATTCCAATGGATCACCAAGTGATCTGGCCATTAGTCAGTTGCTAAGCTTGTCTGACAGTGAAGCAGTGTGGATTGCATAGGGCTCAACTTTGGAAAGTTTAGATTTTGTATCATGTACAAATTAAAATTCATACAACATCACTACCTTTTATCCAAATTTCATAAAGCTGTCACCAAAAATGAAACTTATTTCCTGACAACATAGTAAAGCTTAACAAAATAAAATATTTGATTTGACAGATAATGCTTTGCTAATTAGGATGAATGGTTATCTTATCTTTGCTATATATTTAATTTTAAAGACTATAGAACTAATGCATTTCAGGCCTGTAGAATCAGGGGTAAAATAGACAAAAATACACAAGAAGGTCGTGACCCTGGTCATACAGTCCTAGTGAAGAAAGAAGATTCCCATGATGAGTCCAATGAGGGTCCAAAGCATTCACCAGCACAACTTTCTGTGGGTCACACAAAGGGTGCCAGCAGTGAAGAAGAAACTAGACAAAAGCTTGAAAATCTTGTTGTAAATCCTATAAATAGCGATGGTAAGAAATTTATCTACACATTGAAACTGATAATTTTTGTTTTGTTCCAAACTCTTACCAAAGAATAATTTGGTCCAAAGGAAGAAGAAAAGAAGGCAAGAAAAAAAGCAAACCTCCTACCTACCAATCTTTTTCCTTTTAAAAAATAGGCAAATCACTGATCTGAATAAAACATGATTGAAAGAAAATGCCAGAAATAATCCTTGACTTTGCATGAAATACAGAAATCATTTAGTATATTAGTATAGCATGTCAAAAGACATCACCCCACAGATTAGAAGGACCATGCAGTTTAGTTCCAGGTCAGTAATAGTGTATGGTTTTGAAATCTTGTCTTTTTATTGTATCTTTCTTTTTTACCCTTAAATTCCTTAAGGCCTGTCCTTTGGCATTTGATCAGTACTAATTCCAACCCATTGCTGTGAATAAGGATCTCTCCATTGACATTTGCACAGCACTAAATCTTGCATGTTTACTGTGAATCCATTTACTTTTTTGTGTGTATAGTGCTTTTTGAGGCTATTGAGACATAAAAAAAACACATACCAATCAAGAAGGTGCTGCAGAATTTCCTAACTTTCATTGCTCCTATTTGTTAGTTATATTTTAACATACTAAAATGCAAATTTAAACAAAATGTGTAGTGCCATTATTAACTCTTTGTCCATGAAAGACCATGCAACATTTTTTGCCTTTTCAATTCTGTTTATTTTGTCAGTTTGGTGTAGGTGAGACACAAGAATCACTCATTCCACTGCTGTCATACTTGTTATCAATATTAGTTAACATATTGGTTTTCTTACATTGTTTTCTATATAGTCATAACTTCCAAACCCTATCAACCTATCATACATGTACTTGCGCTGTAGAATCAGAAAACTCATCTTTTTAATATCCATGACCTTCAGTCCAAGTCAAATACATTTGGAATTTTGTTCTGTTTGGTAATTATGTCTCAAACCATGGAAAGGACAGCTGTTATACTGGGACCGTACAATCAGTAACCTCTGCCCTTTTTACCCTTGCACCCCTGCCCTCCCTCTGACTACCAGACAAGGTCAAGGTCATTTAACAGTCTTGGTTAAGGTTTTTTTTTTCCATGGTAAGTTTGCAAGTCCCAAACCTTGGAGTGAATAGCTATCATATTTGGACTGTAGAATCCATAAACATTGCAACTTTATATTTAAGCACCTCTAAACCTTATTCTAGCTGTCATAAAAGGTAAAGTTCATCTAGAAGCTTATCCACACATGTATCAGGCAGGAAGTTGATAAGGCATATAATTCCATTTAATTTCTGGTTTGTGATAAAGATCAAGCAACTCCTTGCAAACCCAGTGTTAACTTCTGATTCTTCATTGGTTTTTGTAAAGACAGTGAAGTTCTAAATGTAGAGATGGAAATTCAGATAACTTTATGCTGTATGTTTTTACAAGAGTCAGTTTTCTAACCTGAATGTTCTGCCAAAGAGCAGTCAGCTAGTCATAAAATATTGATTATTTGCTGGTAAAATAAATTTGCCTGAGTATTTATATTACTATAAGTGACAAGTACAGTTTAAGTTTGAATTTTACTTGGTTGCTTGCTAAATAATAACTTTTTTAAATATCTAAGCAGCTTCTGAAAGAATCCATTTTTTCTTTGGATTTTAAATCTGAAACTGGTTTGCAGAAAGCATTAAATCTACTTAATTGATACCCGAAGAATAGAAATTGGCCACTTCTGTAGCATAACTGTTGTCTGCCATTGCCAAAATTCTGGAGTATGTATGGTAAACTTGGTGTTTCATAGTGTACGAAGTTATTCATGGACAATAACTCACAACAGTATCATCACTGTCTTTCCTTGTCTGATATCATTAGTCAAATAAAAAATATATGCTAGAATTTTCACAAGGCATTTGATTTTCTGAGTCAGTCTAAATCAGTAAAATGGTTAAAATTTGCTATACATGCAAGACCTTAAGGTGAGAAGAATGGCTGATAAAACTCTTTATCTGTAAATATCAGTATATTATGGCAGAGCAAGTTCTCTTTTAAGAGTCTTTTTCACGTTTTTTTAAAATTTGTTTTGTCTCATTAGAAAATTGCACAGGAAAATTAAAATATGCTGTCTTTTTGTCTTTGATGTCAAGGTCACAGCCATAGAAAATTTTTATATTAAAGTTTTGGTTCAAGTATTTTCATGTAGTTATATTTCTTAAACCCTTCAATAAATTTTCTTTATACTTGATAAAACATTATGAAGCTATGACAATTAATTTGGTTACATGCACCCATGCTCCACTGACCTTATGGTCAAGGTCACAGTTATAGAATGTTTGCATTACAGTTTATTAAAGCTAAATATGTGGAGCATAATACTTTTGCTTCATTAAATTTTCACTAAACATGGAAATGTTTTGATTTACAAACATTTAATGTCATCTTCTTCTATGTAGTTATGTAATTTCCTTGTCAGTAAATAGAATAATTGAAAATTTAGGACTTTAAAGATGATATGGAGATGTTACTAGAGTCTTAGTGAAAGATAAACTTGATAATTTTTTGGACAACCTTTTCTCTCTCTTCTTCATCACACCAGTTTTCTGCTCAAAATATTATTAAAGCCTCAGATATCAGAAATAAATGGGAAATATGAGAAACAAACAGAAAATAATGCATACGGTTATCCAATAGCTGGCACATTATTTGTATTGGTCCTGCAGTAATAATTATTGGTAACAGGTAATGTGACCCATGGGATATATACTATACATATGACCCACACAATACATACTATAGTTCATGTGATCCGTAGGATATATACTGTAGTTCATATGACTCAAAGGATATATAATGTAGTTCATGAGACCTATGGGATATATACTATAGTTCATGTGACCCATGGGATATATACTGTAGTTCCTCAGCTAATGTGGGTATGTGAGAAAGCTTGCCGGTAGCTTCTCGTGAGTCAGTGGTTCTTTCCAGTGGTTCTTCCCCGGGTTTTCCCCAGGTTCTTCCTCCACCATTTATACTGGCTGCCATGTATAGCTGATCTTGTGCTGAAAAATGGCACTGAACACCATAACAACAACATATTAATGTAGTTCACGTGACCTATCCCATATATGCTGTAGTTCATGTGACCCAAAGGATACATACTGTATTTCATGTGACACATGGGATATATACTGTAGTTCATGTGACCTACAGGATACATACTGTAGTTCATGTGACCCACAGGAAACAGACTATAGTTCATGCGATCCATTGGATATATACTGTAGTTCATGTGACCCATGGGATATTTGCTGGAGTTCATGTGACCCAAAGGATACATACTGTAGTTCATGTGACCCATGGGATATATACTGCAGTTCGTGTAACCTACATGATGCATACTATAGTTCATGTGACCCACAGGAAACACACTATAGTTCATGTGACCCATTGGATATATACTGTAATTTATGTGACCCATGGGATATATACTGTAGTTCATGTGACCCAAAGGATATGTACTGTAGTCCATGTGACCCACAGAATACATACTATCATTCATGTGACCTATGGGATATATACTGTAGTTCATGTGACCCATGGGATACATACTGTTGTTCTTGTGACCCATGGATATATACTGTAGTTAATGTGCACTGTGAGATACATACTGTAGTTCATGTGACCCGTGAGATACATACTGTAGTTAATGTGACCCAAAAGGATATGTACTGTAGTCCATGTGACCCACAGAATACATACTATCGTTCATGTGACCTATGGGATATATACTGTAGTTCATGTGACCCATGGATATATGCTGTAGTTCATGTGCACTGTGAGATACATACTGTAGTTCATGTGATCCATGAGATGGGTCTATTGGAGGCTTATAGACTGATTGCTTGTAAAGGTAACCAAGGTCTATAGGAGGTTTCTAGGCTGATGGTAAGCAGGGTCTTTTGGAGGTTTCTAGGTTGATTGCTTGTAAAGGTAAGCAAGATTTTTTATAGGTTTCTAGGCTGATTGCTAATAAAGGTAAGCATGGTCTTTTGGAGGTTTCTAGGCTGATTGCTTGTAAAGGTAAGTAAGGTTTTTTTGAGATTTCTAGGCTGATTGCTAATAAAGGTAAGCATGGTCTTTTGGAGGTTTCTAGGCTGATTGCTTGTAAAGGTAAGCAAGGTTTTTTGGAGGTTTCTAGGCTGATTGCTTGTAAAGGTAAGCAAGATCTTTTGGAGGTTTCTAGGCTAATTTATTGTAAAGGTAAGCATGGTCTTTTGGAGGCTTCTAGGCTGATTGTAAAGGTAAGCATGGTCTTTTAGAGGTTTCTATGCTGATTGCTAATAAAGGTAAGCAACAATCTTTTGGAGGTTTCTAGGTTGGTTGCCTGTGAAGGTTAGCAATGATCTTTTGGAGGTTTCTAGGCTGATTGCTTGTAATGGTAAGCACTGTCTTTCATATTTCGTCCTATAAAAGTTAGAAATTATGGCTCGTACCTTGATACCTGTCCCTTATTTTCATTATTTACCTAATTTTGAGGGTTCATTTGTTTGCAACGCTTCTAACTAAAAGGATTAGTAAAATGGCTGTTTTAATTGGCTGTTTTAAACGTTCTTTGTTTTTATTCTGTTACAGGTATCATACCTTAAATGGCTACATTTAATTTACTTTTATGGGGATTTTCATTTGGACTTGGAAATTCTTCTCTTCCAAGTATTAGAAAAAGAAATACTTATGACACAAACCAAACAAAATTATGGTATTAATTTAACACCATGTCACAGCCTAATAGCACATGCAAGTTATTTCAACCTTTATACTATTTTTAAAAAAAATTTCTTTTCTGTAAGAGTGAACCATTAATGAAGAGATTAATGCCAAAGGTTGTGGGTTGAAATGAGTATCCTACATATGGGTTAATTTCATAAATTTAACTAGTGCAAATGTCTCTTTATTTAGTATGATTAAATTAATATTTCCTTTTTCACCAAAAATGTCTATTCTTAATCTATCAGTTCTTGATCATAATGAACTTTATTGACATTATATAGAGACAGCCATTGCCAAATGGAAAGAGAGAATCACTCAACTGTGTGTATCAGATTATGAAACTTGACAAAAATTATACCATATATACTCACTTATAAGTTGAGTCAAACTGCAAACTGCATAGACCCAGATCTGCCATTGCATAATGTGCCAGCTGATATGGGTCTGTGCATTTTTTTCGGAGTAATCAGTGGAACAAACAGAATAGACCTTGATCTGCAGGCGTATTATGCTACGGAAGATAAGGATATTTATTTTTGCAGTTTGACTCAACTTATAAGTGAGTATATACATTTTGTAATGGAGCTAAATGTGTGAATACAATAATGCTAAAAGCTATATCTTTATTTTTGAATGAAAACAGCTACTGTCAGGTAACAGTTATATGATAGGGAGATGCTTGTAGCTTTGATGAAAATGTCATGACTATCTTCTGGTAACAAAGTTACTAGTTTCAACAATTTTATCAAAATGCTCATTCATAAAAGGCATTTACTTACAAAACTCTTTAAAAAAGAAATGAATTCCTGCTTATAGAAATCCAAATTATATTATACCAATGGAATTAAAGAAATGAATTCCTGCTTATAGAAATCCAAATTATATTATACCAATGGAAAAAAAAGAAATGAATTCCTGCTTATAGAAATCCAAATTATATTATACCAATGGAATTAAAGAAATGAATTCCTGCTTATAGAAATCCAAATTATATTAAACCAATGGAAAAAAAAGAAATGAATTCCTGCTTATAGAAATCCAATTATATTATACCAATGGAATTAAAGAAATGAATTCCTGCTTATAGAAATCCAAATTATACCAATGGAATTTTTGTAGAGGAGGAAGAGGGCAATGAAAAGAAAGCCAAGAAGTAAATAAGATTTGAAGGTTTCACAATGTCTTGTGCTGATGGAACTGAATGAGTGCATAGCAGAAAAGCAACATACATGTACTTGGATATTAATGTCAAGTCCACTGCAATAACACACATGTACTTGGATATTAGTGTCAAGTCCATTGTAATTACACACATTTACTTGAATATTAGTGTCAAGTCCATTGTAATTACACACATTTACTTGAATATTAGTGTCAAGTCAGTTGTAATAACAGGCCGAGATATGCAAGATGTAGTTTACCCATAAAATTCTTATTTCGTCTTTCCCATAGAAAGTTTGTATTTATTCTCAAAATAAGTTCATAATTAAACACTTAATACAAGTGAAGAAAAAATAATGTAATTGAAATTTAAGATAATATGATTAACAAGCAATACAGTGATTAATATAGATGCAGCTGTAACCCCTGTACCAGATTTTGGTCTTGTCCATGTATGTTGTATGGCTACACCTCCAGAATTAATGATTATATCAGCATACAGTTTTCACCAAAAGACTTATTATGATATCTAGATGGTCCTCAATGAAAATGGCACTGGCAGACATCCAGTGTGGTTGCCACAATAAACATATCCAAAATTTTCTTACTAATTCTCCAGAGTGGATGGTCATATTGGCATGGTGTTTTAACCAAGAGTCTTCTAATGATATCTGTTTTGTCTTAAATGAAAATGGTGCTGATCTTTTATCCAATATGGCTGTCACAGTGGATAATTTCTTATCATTTCAAGAATTTTAGAGATGGTTTCAACACTCAGCAGTTAAAAAGAAGAAAAAATCATATCTTTAGTATCTGGGAAAATTCATTTTTAAGCAGTAGAGTGGCAGTTCCCTCTTGAGTCTCTTGTTTGAAAAGGTAGCTCTCCTTTATCCCTACTTTTTCACAAAGAGTTGCTGGCAAAATTGCATGAGATTCAACATGTACAACAAAGAACCTTATGTATTGACCCAAACTTTACAGTTGTTGGTTTTCAGTTTTAAACACTCAGTAACTGAATTAGCACTGTTTCTTATCAGAACTCTTAAAAGATATGCATGATAAAAAATGTATTTGGTTTATTTAAATAGCAGAGTGGCATTTTTATTTGTTACTGTTAAGTACTTTAGTTTTAATTTTCTTCACTGCAAAATACAAATCATCATTCAAATTTGCTGCATCAGTTGTGATATATTAAACCACTCTTTTGGTCATATAATCTGAATGAAATTATTGTTTTAGAAAATGCAGTTGAAATCAAGCCGAACAGAAGTTGATTCTGGGGTGTTTGCATGCAAGTTTAGTGCTTTATAATTTAATGTACAACAGGACCCATAACTTTATTTAAAAATATCATTAATGTCTTTATATTGTCAGATTCATCTGAGACCATATTAAAGTAAAACACTATAGAAATATTTTTTAAATTAAAAAAAACATTAGCTAGTAAGTATTCTCAAGACAGTGGGATTTAAACAAGGGCTAGAACTCTTAAATGTGGTTAAAATTGTGCCACAATTAAACTCGAGCAAAACATTATTAAGGTAAAGCTCCACAGCATATAGTTGAAACCAAAGAAAATAAATATAAATACCAGTGAGTTCATCATTGAACTTATCTGAATACTAGATGGGAATTAACTTAACTGAACACTGGGTGGTATTAAACTTGTCTGAACAATTGGTGTGATTAAATTCATCTGAACACTCACTTGGACTGAATTTATCTGAACAGTTGGTGGGATTGAATTTATCTGAACACCAGGTGGGATTAAAATTGTCTGAACACTATATGTGATTAAACTTGTCTGAACACTAGGTGGGATTAAACTTATCTGAACACTAGGTGGAATAAAACTTATCTGAACATCAGATGGGATTAAACTTCATTAAAAATAGGACAGAAATCCAGTGTTTAAACAAATTTGGATGTTAGAATGCTTACAAACCTGTATACAGACAGATAGATTGATATATTTCTGTTAAACACATAAATGTTACAGGTGATCTAGGTGATACAAATGCAAGTCATAATTCAGCCTCAGCAACCACTGATGAAGGTTCAAAACTTTCAGCAGACGTGAAAGTGGAAATTGGGCATTCCATACCTGACTCCAGTCTTCCAAAGGATATGGCAGATGCAAGTCAGAATTCAGCCTCAGCACAATCAGACGAATCTTCAAAACTGTCAGTAGCAATGAAAGTGGAAATTGGACATTCCACACCTAACTCCAGTCTTCCTGTAGATGCAGGTCAGAAGTCAGCCTCAACAACAACTGATCAAGCTTCAAAAGATCCAGCAGCAAAGAAGGTGGAAATCAGGCCCTTAATATCTCAATTTACTTGCCCAAAGGACACACTGATAATGTATGCTGTCCCACCAGGTATGTGACCATTGGTTGCAGAAAATTTTCAGCAGGATAAAATTAAGCACAGTTTGATACAGTTTGTGAACATTTTGTTAAGTTTAATAGCAATTAAGACTGTAAAATTTTACATGTGTAAAGGGTTTAATTTACTGCCAATAAACATTTGCAAAATTGGTTACCATGTAAATGAACATGCATGTCATACATATGGTGTTAGCAGATGCACATGGGATTGTGAGCTTCTTTGAAAAAGAACTTGGCCAATACACATGGGATTGTGGGCTACCTATATAAACTACTTACCTCCGAAATTGAAGAGTTTAGCAACCTGCAAGAACTAATTATCTCCAAAAAGTTAAGAGTTTGATAATCAAGTGCTTCAAATAGTATGGGCAATTTTATATTTTAGAAAAACACATTTTGATAGCAGTATACTTTATCAGCCATTATTGTGTTGCAGAATCTTTTCCTGGCACCATTGCCTTGTCCAAGGCCATTATTCCGTCCATTAATTAGAAACTGGAGGTCTAGAATAAAAAAGCATGATTCCAGTCTAAATTTCAGTAAACTTTCAACAATTGAAATATCATTCTTCTTTTCCTTTGATGCTGTGTTTCTCTTGAGTGCTGCACACTCCATCATTGAAGTCATATTTGGCAATTTGTCTGTGTCCTTTTTGTGCTGTATCAGTAATGTTTTCACAAGTCCTTGCTTTATTTTGTGTATATTTGTCCCTTTTTCAATGATTTTGAGGGTCCGAGTACATTGCTAGCGAATTGAACTTTTTGTGTTTCATGTTATTGTTTTATTTCAAATATTCCTTTGAGCCTTTGGTATCCCCTACCACCTATACCCCAAGGAAGAACTGCAGAGCCTGTGGTCTTGGTCAACAATCTAGCAATGCAGACCACTTTTATAGTACTTAAAAGGTGCATCAGCCACATAAGACACTGCTGCATAATGATCAAAATGGACAACACATCATAAGTAGCATATATCTGATGTATAGGGGGCACTCATCCTCTTTCCCTCTGCTTGGAAGTCTGGAACCAGCACCATTAGACAGCTTCAGAGATCACTCTGATAGTCTGCCACATTCTGGGCAAGAGGAATATTCTTGTGGATAGCATGTCCAGAGGTGAGCAGTTCTCACTAAATGGTCACTACACCAGTCAGTAGTAGAGACAATTTTTCATCAGTGAGGAAGGCCAGTGCTAGACTTGTTCATGATGATACTGGACAGCAGGTTCCCTCCTTATGTCTTTCCAGTGCTAGAACAGAGGGAATGGGTTGTGGATGCCTTCAATCTGAGTTGGGATTGACTGTATGCCTACACCTTTCCACCTTTCAGAATATTCCCACAGGTTCTTTAGAGTCAGGACTTCAAAGTCATGGTTTATCCTGATAGTTCCCCTACGATCAATGATTTTAGGAAATTATCATGGAGGAGGGATCTGCTGTCCCGGCACAGAGGTCCTTCAGGCAGCACACTCCTCCAATTCTCCACTTTCATGTCCAACTAATTAAATGATTAATTCTACAGGACCAAGTTTGGTGCAAGGTTGCCATATGCATCACTCAGGCTAGACAACACTCATCTTGCAAGGTTTATGGTGCTAGGTAAAGAATTTTCTGTAATTAGCATGGTAGGAAAAGGAACTGATCCTGTCCACTTTCCATCATTTACAGTTGCAGATTTTGTTTTCTTTTACTTTTTGACAAAAACATTGCTCTGTATCCATCATTAAGAACTATTGAGCAGCCCTCTCTAATGCTCTTAAGTTCTCTGTTTGCTCCACAGTAGGCTTGAACTCATATCTTTCAGAACTATCAAGTACTCTGTGCTCCTCAGAGACCACTCACTCATTAATGATGAGGTAGATCCTCACTTGAGGTCTTTGGTCATTATCTAAACATCCTTATGTACTTTTAAGTAAAGCTTCCTTCAGGAACATGTTAAAAAAGAAGAAAAGAGGACTTGATCCACATTTCTCAAGCATCAGTGAGGGGAGTGAAATTGATGGTTTGTTAGTGGAAGAGTGTTGTTTACATTTCAGTTGTAACTATCATTCAGTCTGTCTTGTTTGTCAACCTCGATTTGTGGCCAAAAATCAGTGATACTTGGTAGCTTCTGTTCCCACTGAAATCCCGAGTGTCAGTCATATCTGTGCTGAGGATGGTAATAATAGTCTCCTTTGTCCAGTTTTATCCTTTGTCCAGTTTTATCTATCAAATCCTCTTATCTGTTCTCTAGTTCTGAGATTTTCACAGCCACCATCTTGAGGTGGATTGTTCGGACTATTAAAAGATATATCTGTCTCTCACAATATCTTTGATAACCTAATTGTATGAGTAATGATTTCCATGAAATCCTGACTTTTCCAGACATGTGAATCTCCCAGGCCAGGAGGGTTCCTCCCCAGCAGATGAGGGGCATCTCCAATCTCTCCTGTCACTTATTTAAATCTACCGCATTCTCAAAATTATTATTTAACAAATTCTGGAAGAGAAAGTTTCACTATTTTTTTTCCATCTTGCTTCCAGAGTGGTATATTTAAGGTAAAGACTTCCTGTGATTACATGACTGAACTGGCAAGTATGACACATTAGTTACTAATTCAGAAGGCATAACCTAGAAGTAATCATTGGATTATTGACTATTGGATTTCAGTGACTTCAACCTTTGGTCAGGATATTTTAACTTGAAGTTAACTTAATATATTTTCTTAATGGACTTTCCAAAATCTAAAGGTTTCTCTATTGTCTGAAGTACAAGCCATCCACAAATGTTGGTCAAGAAGGTTACTCTTGAAGAAAAGTTAATCTGCATCCCTGATTCATACCTTAAGTGCAAACCCTCCACAGATATTTGTCAATGTGCATGGTTTAGAACTAAAGTTATTATGCAACTTTTCTTCTTTCAGTCTCAATGACATTGACCTTTTTATCCTAAAATTTATATGCTTCATTTATACCTAGTGTGTACATTATCCAGAAATTTTGGGTGTAAGTACATGTTAGATAACTGAAATATTTGTGCAGAAATTATTTTTCTTCTTTCAATCATAGTTACCTCTGTCCTGTCACCTTCAAATTGATTGGTTTCTTCTTAACCCCAAGAGCAAGCAATCCACAAAGTTTGATCCAGGTGTGTGATGCAGTAGCTAATACTATTGTGCAAAACTATTTTTCTTATTTTAGTCACAGTGACCATTAACTTTTTGGCTCCAAAATGGATGAGCTGGTTTTTTTTACCTGAGGTTTAAGACATTCACAAATGTTGGTGGAGTTCTTTGATATGGAATTAATGTTATTGTGTGAAAAGTGTCTTTCAGTCAAAGTAACCTTGATCTTTGACCTTTTTACTTCAGGCTTGTTAGATTTTTGCTTACCACACATGAAAGTCATGCATAAAGTTTGGCAACTGTAAATGCTGGATAACTGAAGTTATTGTGTAGTAACCATTTTTCTTCTTTCAGTTACAGTGAAGTTTTGTAACATGGAACTTTTCACCCTAAACTTGATAGGATTCTTCCTTGCTTAAGTGCAATGCAGCTGCAACTGTGGATTCTGGAGACCAAACTAATGATTGGAAAAATGATGTTATCGAGTGAAAATCTACTACTGGATAAAATTGAGATGACAAAAAATTGTGAAACTTGTTACAGTGCCACAGATGTTCACAGGCTCTGTTTAATGAACCTCATGATCATGTCTTATGGAGTGTGTTAGTTTTATTGCATTCCCTTGATTGTACCTTCATTTAATCCATATGACAATTAGGGTGATCAGAGCAGTTTATCATCAGATGGTCACTTCAGTCACTTGTCATGAGTACAGATACAACACCTAATTATTTTGTTTTCTTCAGACTAAAATATATATTATGAGATACTTGATATCTGAAAATGGTTTGTACTATACAAATTTGAATATTTGCAAATTTTGAAAATATGATTCCTGGAAAATATGATGTTCCAGATATTGACATTAATAATCCAAGGCCAGATGAATTTCCTAAGCATACTTACACACAATGTTAGGACAGTCATCATTCGCATAGCAGTGGAACTACTGTTCCTAACTGACAGGCAATAGTATGGAGATCAAAGATGACATTCTCCAGCTTTTACCTCAACCATTTATCCAGAATGGTTCACTTTAACCTGGTGGGACTATATCAGCCATGCAACAAGCTACCTTCTCATGTTGTTCAGCAACTTCCTAACAATGCCAGTTACCCACTTCCACTGGATTTGTGAGAGCAAAAATCATTGTGTATTCTATTTCTGTGCATTGACCATGCGCAAACCCTAAGCCCATATTTCACATGAGTCACAAAGCCACTTTACGTATGTTCAGAGACTAGAACCATGACCATCTCCAGGATAAGGAGATGGAACTCCATCTGTCCTATGTATTCTCATAATGTATTTTGATTGGGTAACATAGCTGAAGAAGAAATCCCAACTTTTGGAGTGAAATATGTTTTTTTTAACAATACTTATTCATCATAATACAAGTACACCATCCTCACAATTAAATCCATTCCAGTAGTAAATGATTGTTGGGATTTTGTGCAAATCCCTCTAACCAAGAGGAGACCACTTTTATTTGATTTTTGTCTCGGCAAGCAAAAATATTTTTTTTCTAACATTGCTTCCTGATCAAGCCTAAAGATGTTGGGAACATTTTTTTTTAAAGTTTGACAGGGCTGTAGCATCTTTTTAAGTTTGTGAGGGCTGTAGCATCTTTTTAAGTTTGAGAGGGCTGTAGCATCTTTTTAAGTTTGAGAGGGCTGTAGCATCTTTTTAAGCTTGTGAGGGCTAAATTTGAGAGGGAGCAGATGTACTATTGAGGTAATTATTATAGATGAAATGTAATTTTCTTGACATTGGTTTTTGTGGGCAACAATTTATTGTGATAATTGCTTCAAAATCATGAATCTAAAGACACAACAAGCAACAGGTATTCTGTGGATTTTCCAATCCTAGAATTTAATTCGCAACAAAAATGTTCCCCGACTCCCCTGCCAAAAAAATTGCATTTACAATGATTCTCATTAAACTCTGAGCTATTGGTAACCTATTGATTAAAAGCTTCTAAGCAACATTAATGCTGGAGGAGCATAATGATCACATGACTAAAATAAACCAATAAAAAACACAGTGCATGACCATTCAAAAGTACCTGAATCTGATTTGGAATATCTAACTGTAAATCAAATGAGTTACCATAATACATAAACATATATGAATAAGAAAACTTTAGCATGAGAATTTTGTTATTTTAGAGAGGAATTCCACCCACATAGCAAGACATTGTCCCAGAATTCTGTAATATTTTTTTCCATACTCTGAGATGTCAGAGGTGTGAATGTATATACTTTCTTTTTCAGGTTATATTGCACGCAGACAGTCAGATGGAGTTGTTTGGGATTGCTCAGTAATGTTGGAGACTTTGAAAGATGTTCTTACAGATATTCCAGAGGACAAATCTCTTTTGGCAGCCTTGACTGAGGTCATAGGAAGGGTTGCAAGAGATTATGAATACAGTCCAGACATGACTGATTATGACGTTAAACACCTGACAGAGGATGAAAGAAGGGAAACAGTTTTGTACAAAATTGTCCCAGTGATCAACCACAGGCTACAGTATGATTTTTACTTTACCAAGAAATGATTGATGTACATTGTAAATGGGGTGAAAATATAGCAGATCATTTTAATCATTAAAATTTTTTTAGAAATTAAATTTGCATGAATAGATCAATAATGATTTAGGAAGTAACAACAAAATCAGATATGTAAGTTATTGAGTTGCAACATACACGTATCATGTTTAAAGAACAGTTGGTATGCAGGCATTCTAGTTATCATTATTACTAAATATGCTGGTTTCTTTTTTATTTATATTCCCACCTCTGAAGAGGTGTTGGTGGGTGGGAGGATATATGAATCCTCATACCTGTCTATCCATCATTCTTTCCATATATCCATCTTGTGATCATAACCAGTCCCCCAGTTTTTGATGGATTGCCATGAAATTTGGTAAAGATTCTGGTCATCACATGAAGATGTGCATGTCAACAAATCGCTTTGCTCCTACAATTTTAAAAGTGTTATATTGTCCTTTTTGACTTGCAGCTGAAAGCATTGTATGCCAGAATCTTGTAAATGCAACTAGTCCAGTTTTCAGTGGATCACCATGAAACTTGGTTAATATTATGGTCATCATGTGAAGATGCCCATATCCACAAATCACTTAGCACCCATAATTTTCCTTATACTTAATGCCATTTTAGTCACACAGCTGGATGAAATATATAACCCATATATACTCATCTTTATGTCGAGTCCAACTGCAAACAACACAGATTTTGATCTGCCATAACATAATGCATCTGCAGATCAGGGTCTGTGTTGTTTGTTCTGCTGGTTACACCTAGCAACAGCTACATATGTTCTAAATGCAGACGAGCTTGCACACTGAGACATAATTCTCCCTCTCTCTCTCTCTCTCTCTCTCTCTCTCTCTCTCGTTCACTAATAACAACAGTGCTTTTGATTTATAAGACAGAAAATATACGTTTACTTTGTACGTTTGTACCGTTAGGTTGTTGATTAGAGTGTTTACTGTAGAACTGGTTTTGGTACGATCCTTTATTTTTCATACATGGTCAGCACCACCAAATGATAATTATTTATTTTACATATAATTTTTCGTACACTGAAATTAATAATTATTTTTTCGTGTACGAAAAATTACATAAAATACGGTACTGCATTTGTATGGGAAAATATGAACAAGTTTTTTGGATGGCTATACTGCACGTCCTTGGGAGTGCAGTAAAGCCATCCAACAAAACGAGTTCATATTTTCCCATACAAATGCAGTAACCTTTTTATTATATGCTCATTTTCTTATTCTACCCATGGCTTAAATATATAAATAAAAATACTCTACAAGAAACAAAGTAACTGAATGTATGCCATATTCCAAACTAAATACGCAAGCATAGATGCATCATTACACAACATTATCAATGCGCATGTAACTCCGCCCAGATAAATTTGAAGTTGGTCGCGCACTAGATGTAAGTTTCGAACGAAAATGGCGTTTGGTCTACTTAAAATTGAAATTTGGAGTCATATTGTGAATGAATGCGCATTGCAACAACTTTTCCATTTGATCTGGAATGAACATGTTTTGGTATTTTTGTTGATTCGACGCAATTTCGTGATTATGGTCTGGATTTATCTTCATGAAGTAACTTACATCAGATTCCAGCAGTGTCTGTGCCAGTTCTACATGAAATACATCGTACTGAAGCAGCGAGGCTGAAGTATTTTGACATCGGCATGCGTGTTTCTGTCCTGTCATTGAATGATTCATATCATAATGTGGGAAAAATATGAAGTCTTTCAATTGCAATTATCGAAAAGACGCTGTGGAATTTAATGTTTATTTCATTTTGAGTGCAGTATGGAGAATGTAACTGCACTTGGAATATACTCGAAATTACAGTACAGTTTCGAACTGTGTGATCAACCTTGAGAACCCATGACATGGCTCATGTAATTCTGATTTGCAGAACTAAGAAAGTACATTTTGAGGAAATTCAGGATGTAAAATTGTAAGTATATTTTTGCCATTTTTTATTACCAGCTAAAGAAGACAGTTTATGTCTTATAACTTGCATGTTATTTGTAGGGACCCTGTCTGGCATCTATAGCTAGCCTAAATCTGAAACATTGTATCAAAAAAGTTAACGCGGAATGTGCCAAAGCTGCTGATATGTGGCAGTCCATGAAACATCTGCTTTAGTTCATTCAGAAACAAATTTAATCAACCAAAACGTAGAGCGTCTACTACATAAGTGTACATTATTTGTTTACAACGTAGTTCCTAATATACTGTTGGGCACACGTGTCTTGCACATGAGTGCAATATGAAGGTGTGCAATATCGTAAAATATTGCACGATTCTGACAATGTAAAGTTAATGGAGAAAAAAATGAGCATATAATAATTAGTGTTAATGGTAGCAACATGTGGTATTTAGTGTGAATAGTAGCAATATGTGGTATTTAGTGTGAGTAGTAGCAACATGTGGTATTTAGTGTTAATAGTAGCAACAGGTGGTATTTAGTGTTAATAGTAGCAACATGTGGTATTTAGTGTGAATTGTAGCAACATATTGTATTTAGTGTTAATAGTAGCAACATGTGGTATTTAGTATGAATAGTAGCAACATGTCGTATTTGGTGTGAGTAGTAGCAACAAGTGGTATTTAGTGCTAATAGTAGCAACATGTGGTATTTAGTGTGAGTAGTAGCAACATGTTGTATTTAGTGTGAGTAGTAGCAACAGGTGGTATTTAGTGTTAATAATAGCAACATGTCATATTTAGTGTGAATAGTAGCAACATGTTGTATTTAGTATTAATAGTAGCAACATGTGGTATTTTGTGTGAATAGTAGCAACATATTGTATTTAGTGTTAATAGTAGCAACATGTGGTATTTAGTATGAATAGTAGCAACATGTTGTATTTGGTGTGAGTAGTAGCAACAAGTGGTATTTAGTGCTAATAGTAGCAACATGTGGTATTTAGTGTGAGTAGTAGCAACATGTTGTATTTAGTGTGAGTAGTAGCAACAGGTGGTATTTAGTGTTAATAATAGCAACATGTCATATTTAGTGTGAATAGTAGCAACATGTTGAATTTAGTGTTAATAGTAGCAACATGTGGTATGTAGTGTGAATAGTAGCAACATGTGGTATCTAGTGTGAATAGTAGCAACATACTGTATTTAGTGTTAATGGTAGCAACATGTGGTATTTAGTGTGAATAGTAGCAACATATTTTATTTAGTGTTAATAGTAGCAACATGTAGTATTTAGTGTGAGTAGTAGCAACATGTATTTAGTGTGAGTAGTAGCAACATGTGGTATTTAGTGTTAATGGTAGCAACATGTGGTATTTAGTGTGAGTAGTAGTAACATGTGGTATTTAGTGTGAGTAGTAGTAACATGTATTTAGTGTGAGTAGTAGCAACCGGTGGTATTTAGTGTGAGTAGTAGCAACATGTGGTATTTAGTGTTAATAGTAGCAGCATGTTGTATTTAGTGTAAGAAGTAGCAACAGGTGGTATTTAGTGTTAATAGTAACAACATCAGAATAAAATGAGTAGTAACAAGCAAGCATTGTTATCCTTTGACTCAGACTGAGATGCAGACATTTCTTTAATCACAAAATCTAAATATATTAATCCATATAAACTAAGAATGAACTAAGACTGTGAAATTACACATAAAAAAGTGAATTTTTTTACCAGTTGTTAAACTTTTGTGCACTAATAAAGTTGTCAGACTTGTGTGTTCTGTTGAAGTGGTCAGAATGGAAAAAAATTTTCTCCTAGTTTGCATATATCATTGGCATAGGTCTAAAAACTTTACTAGACTGGGGATTGTGAGTAATGACTTCCCTTTTAACCAGTTAAACTTTATCATCAAGCAGAGTTTATATCATTTACTGCCATGGACTACAGTATGGGTATCTAAAACAGTATATAATAACCTGAGGTAGATTGCTACAATATAATTAAGGTGGCAAAAGTAAAATCTTGCGTAAGTTCAGTATGAATAAGTTCAATACAAGACATAACTCTTCAACCTCAACCACTTCAATACAGGGCATAACTTTTCAACTGCAACCACTTCAATACAGGGCATAACTCTTCAACCTCAGTCACTTCAATACAGGACATAACTCTTCAACCTCAATTACTTGAATATATGGCATAACTCATCAAATTTCAAGTAATTTTTAGAAGCTTATATGAAGATATTGCCTTTTTTGGTAATGCACACTGACCCCCACACCTTGGGACCTCAAAACAAATTTTTGGAGTCCCCCAAATCAACACTGTCTGGTAATAGGGCAAGTATTATTTTCATGAAGAGCAGCAGAGAGGGTGAACCCTACAACTTTGTAGAGACCTTATTTTTGAAAATTAAGGGTTCCCTGAAAAAAATAAGTTTTTGTCTTAATAATGAAAACTTCTTTAATTGACCAGATTTTTTCACAATCTGGTCACGTGCGTATGTCATTCACCCTCTCTGCTGCTATAAATTAAACAGCCATATAGATATTATCAATAATGAGTATTGGAGAACCACACTCAGCTAAATTAGCTCGAGAGCGACTAGAGGCAATTAAAAATATCTACCTGTTCGTGATTCTGTTAAGCAACAACTACAATCACGTCAGGAATCTCAAGTGGAATTTACAGAAGGTACAGAAAAATTATTTAAACCGATTGTCGAACCAACGAAGAAAATTGTTACAGCAACTGAGGCAACACAACGAGCTCTTGAAACATTACCTGCTGATATTGCTGGTCGTATTCAAGCTGCTCAACCACCACCACAAGCAGCTCAACCACCACCACAAGCAGCTCAACCACCACCACAACCACCAAGAACCAGAACTAAGATAATAGATAAATTTACACCTGAAGGTATTGCTGCTATCAGGGATCCAACCCAATTATTTGATATTGCCGCGTATGGATATTATGAAAGAAAAAAATATGTAAAACCAGAATATATTAAATCATTAAGCTCTGCCAATTGGATCAGAAATGTATATCGCGTCGCTACTGGTATTCCAGAAATCAGATCTAATGAAGATATTATAGATTTTAATAAATTTGATGATGATGTACATAAACATATAAAAGAAACTGAACAAGATAAACGATTATTACCACAATTTGAATTACCACCACCACAATTTGAATCATCACCAATATCATCACCACATCTCAAATTTCCATCACCAGAGCAACCAATACCACGACTGCAACCACTACTACAACAACACAAGATACTACAACAACAACAAAAGATACAACGACAACGAGAACAACGAAAACAAGAACGACAAGAAACAATAAAACAACGACAAGAACGACAACAAAAAGAAGAATTTGCAATATTACCACAATCACCACAGATTAAATTACCACGATCACAACAACTACAACTAGCCCAAACAACAGGTAAGGAAGAAGAAGAAAAATTTCAAGACGTCCTTGGGGCAACTGGAAGTGGTTTAGGAAGTGGTCTTATTACTTGTCCCAATAACGTTCTTGCTGATGTTGATCGATTAGAAATCCTCATCGGAGGAAAACGAGCTGGTAATAATTCCCCAGAAATCATTAATGAAGTAGCTGATATTTGCAAACGATTATTTACAGGCGGTATCATGGATATTGATGTATATCGGTCCCTCATTAATGAAATCGCCGACGATTATTACAGTGATTAGATACAATTAGTGATAAAAACAGTTAATAATAAAATGATCGTGCATGGTACTCAACGTGGACCTACCATGGTCAGGGTAATAAACTCTCGATTACCTGTATACAGAGCAACCTACGGAGATGGACTAGGTGATGTTGTTTAGGGTCTGTTTACAAGAATAGCCCCAAAAGCAATACCTATTGCAAAGCAACTAGGAATGAAAGCTATTGATGTTGTTCGTGAAAAAGGTGTAAGCGCTGTTGGTAATCTCGCTAGCAAAGCGTTTTCAGCAATTAAAGATAGACTATCACGATTAATACGCAGACCGGCCCGACCTGTGAAATTACCTAGCACTGAAGTGATGCCCGCAAGCGTAAGTAAAATAATAAATCAAGCAGCTAATCAAAAACTAGCGGAGTTAGCTGATATCCCGATGTTGGAAAAGGAAAAAAATATAACCGCTAGTCTGATAGCAGGAAGTGGTCTTCGAGTTAGACGAAGACGATAATAATAAAGATGTTCAAGCGCATATCTAACACCGCGTTTGACATAGACGCACCAGTTCTCAAAGATGAGTCTGTGCGCGATTATCAGTATTATTCTTATGACGCCAGAATTCCAGATCAGCGTGGAAGAATCGAACTACAGGTTCAGGATACAAGTAGATATTTCTTACCCGCTGAGGCATTTATTGAAGTAGAAGGTGAAATTATAAATAACGCTGCTCCTGCAGCACCAGTAGCATACGCCGCTGATATTAGGGTTGGTTTTGTTAATAATGGTATTATGACGTTATTTGATAGCGCTACGTACATGATTGACGGAAAAAATATTGAATCAATCCAGAAAGACGTCGACGTTGCCACGACAATACTAGGTCTTGCGAGATACAGCGACGATTATTCAAGATCAGCTGGTCCATCAATGATGTTTGTCAAGGATACTTCTGACCACCCTGACAGTAGAAATCAGATTATTCGACGACCAAAAGATCGAGCTGTTGCTCCTGCTGATGCTGATATTGAAGATCTATATTTTCCAAATCCAGAATTTAACTTAGGATTTGCAGCACGTAGATCAATGTTAAAAGGTAATAGGAGAGCATTTTCATGTGCAATTCCACTGTCACATATCTTTGGATTCTGTAGAGATGTCAGAAAGGTTATTTTTGGAGCCAAACATACGGTTGTACTTGTACGAAAAGGCGATGATAATGATGCAATATGGCGACCTGCTGGTGATGCTGGTAAAGTAATTCTTACAAAACTTTCCCTGTGGATGCCAGTGATGACTCCGTCAATATCTGAAGAAGACAGGTTGCTATCTTTCATGAGTCAAGGCGGTAAATCAGCGTTATCATGGTTAACGATGACCACAGATGCTATTCAGAGTGCAATTGATGGTTTATTTACGTGGCAGATAGCTTCTCAGCAAGGTGTTTCTGCACCAAGACATATATTTATTGCGTTTCAAAATATTGTACGAGTAAACTCGCAAACACATAGTCACATGATATTTGATCAACTCGGTGTTTCTGAGGTTTCATTAAGGATAAATGGACACCAAGAACCATCCGAGGATATTTTGTTAAATTTCGATCAAAATCATGTAGCACGTGCATATCATCGTCTTATGTCGTTCATGGGACGTGATCAAAATATTGATACTGGTTTACAAATATCTCAGTTAGATTTTACAACGTTGTATCCGATTTATTACTTTTCACTAGAACATTTAGATTTAACCAGACAATCAGTAGTTGATATACACTTCAGAGCTCGTGTAACATTGCCAATAGCACCAGCACCATTAATTCCTAATTACAGAGAAATTGCTGTTATACTCAGCGATAAATCGATGTTACTCGAAGGTGTTGGTGGACGAATGAGAGTTATTGATGCTCCAGTAGAAAACATGTAATTAGATCGTTCATAATAATTATAATGTCATATCATCACGTTAGTGTGAGTCTGACTCCTGGTCAGATTAAAAGGCTGCAATCAGCATCAAAAAATAACTGCGGAATAAAAATATCGCTAAAGCGAGAACAAATGACTGGTGTAAATAAACTGTCGTTAACCGAGCGTCAGTTCAAAAACTTCAACGACGCTAAAAAATCAAATAAAGGCGTCAAACTTAATCTTTCTGCGGGCGCCATCAAAGACATCGCTAAAACGGGTGGTATATTTCCACTTCTCGCAGCAATACCAGCATTAATAGCAGCTGCAGCACCAGCTGTTGCAAAGGCAGCTGCGCTGGGTGCTGTTGGAACAGCTGCTGGAATGGCGTTAAAGAAAGCAACCGGACAAGGAATCAAAAAAAAGGGAAAGGGTCTAAGATTACCAGGAACCCCGCCTTCGTGGTACGGAAAAGGCCTAAGATTACCAGGAACCCCGCCTTCATGGTACGGAAAAGGTCTAAGACTTCCCGGGACAGTTTACTAATAACACCCATGTCCAATTTTGATTTACTTAATGCTGCTAAGCAATTAAAAATAAAAAATTTCAGAGGTGTTTTTATGCGCGATCAATTACCTACCGTTGCAATGCAACATGAAACCGGTATTATTAATCTCGATAACAATTCTGGCCCAGGCACGCACTGGGTCGCATATGCAATTGATCCGCGTGGAATTATTTATTTCGATTCGTATGGATTAGCACCACCGAAAGAATTTCTTCATTACGTTAGCAATAATACTGCTCCAATCTGGTATTCAACGCTACCGACACAAAAAATAACTGATCCTCCAATATGCGGTCGTGAAACCCTCGCTATGCTTGATGCTGTATCGACCTCATAAAGTCGTGCACGCGTTCACTACACTACGTCATAGTACTTAAACTGATATCAGTAAATATAATGGTAGATATTTACGGAAGATCCTCAGGTAGAGCTCAGAAGGTCGATTTATCTAAATATGCAACCATTGGTCAGCTCAGAAATGAAATCGATAATTTATTAAATATAACGAGTGTGGATCAAAATGAAGTCGTCGTTTTTCAGGACAAACAAGGACGATTAAAAACGAGTAATATACAACTACTAGATGTTCTTGTACGAATTCCCAACGCGGTTGTTAATAATATCGTTACTTTCACTGATCATGGTAAAATACAGGATTCCGGTAAGTCGGTTAATGATTATGTTAAGAAAACTGGTGATGTATTTACAGGTGATGTTATTATGTCAGGAAGAAAAATTACATATCTTGGAGATCCAATCGCAGATACAGACGCAGCAACAAAAAAATACGTCGATGATCAAGAATCCAAATACGTGTCAGTGCGCGGTGGTACAATGCGTGCATTTCTCGACATGAATAATAATGGTATTAATAATCTCAGAACACCAGAAACAGATTTCGACGCCGCAATGAAGAAATACGTCGACGATAAGGAAATTCCAATAACTACTTCATTAACGACAATTAATGATGGAATTGCTTCATTTAGAACTGAATATTTTAATCACGTACAAACATTTCTAAATTTTCGTAGAAATGTACACAGATCTATTAACGAATTTTTGGAACTCCACCTACTGTTATTATTAATCTCGCTGACATTAACACAAGACTCAACGATATCATTAGTGGTATTCCTAACATTATTCAAAAAACTAATCTCGTTAAAATTCCTCACAAACAGATCATTAATATCGTGTACACAGTCGCATCAGGAAAGGCAACATGGTCGCAGGAAAATAACACTTTTAAACACACTGCAGAGGTTACTGGTGTATACAGATTATCTGTATTTAGTAGTGCAAAATTCAGTATATTTACCACATTTCCATGGCGTCATTCAACCGATGATTTTTCTGGAACTGTGTCTATAGTGTTAAATAAAGATGCTGAAGAAACGTTTATGTTAATAGCGAATGATAAAAAGTTAACCACAGCAGATTATTGGTGGTGTATTGAGTTTGTAGCTGAAACTCCCGAATTAGTTACTTAAATAAGTATAATGAATCAAGAGTCATTTATCGACGTTCAACGTCACAGATACGCTCAGTATGTGAGTGTCAAACCAAACTAAAAAATATCATCGACGATTACACGATAAAGGTAAAAAAATATCGTCGTCGTATGGTCGTTATTGATATAATGATATACTCGGTTTCTGCAGTTATTGCTGGAACTGGATTATTATTATCAACAATAACGATGACAGCGCCTGCAGTTGCAACGATTATAGTTTCAACGGCAACAACATGTGCAGGTATTTTCAGTATTATCTCTAAAAAAATATCTACGTGTACGAATGATAAACTAAACGAGTACGTGATGAAATTGCACACAGCAACAGCCGCATGCACTAAATTATGCTCGTATATTTCAGCGTATCTCGATGATGGTAAAATATCCGATGAGGAGTTCGTAACGATAATGAAAACCTACGATGAAGCGTTCATAATCGCTAATGATAATAACGGAAAGATGGAGAATTAAATAATAACGATAATAATAATGTCAGAGTCTCAATTACTTCAGCAGATCGTGGCTAATACAACGCCGTCAAAACTACTATGATATCATTAAGTTCAACAAATCCTGAATTTAGCGTTAATTTTCCGACTGCAATTCCAGCAAAGGAAATAGCATTAGCGCAATTACGAGTTTATTATAGTTGGCCTAATATTAGATCAAAACCGTTTGGTGGACAACAACCAAATAATTCACTGGTATTTGCGAATAAAAATAAACCGGATGGAACACCTGACTGGCAGGTTGTTGGAATTTCAACGGGCAGTTATCAAATAGAACAGATTAATGATGAATTCCAACGCAGAATTAAATCTATCACGAGGAAAGAATCTAAAATAGCGATTACTGTTCACGAACCAACACTATCTGCGGTTATTGAAATAAATTCTCCTGATTACTCCGTAGATATTTATCAGAGTTCGATTAGATCCGTGTTAGGATGGCCTGATGTCGCACCTGTTTATAATGGAGTTTCAGAACCAACTAAAAATGAGTTTAAAACGAGTGAAGAAAAATTCATTAAAAATCCAGAATATCGAAATAAATATCCATGGAATTATATAACATTTAAAAATGATCCAAACGATGATACATACTACTTTACCGATTTTGACGGTAAAAGGATCCCCAAGATAATTAGATCAATATTTACTATTATCAAGACGCCAGGGGCGCGAGATCGAGATAGTGTTGATGAAAAATTTATTAAATGGTTTTTAGATACTCTTAAACCTGAATACGATAAAATGTTTAATGATTTAAGAAATTTACTTATTTCATTATCACAACATTATAATGAAAGTGTAAAACAGCAAATAATCGAGTCAATAAAACATTTAAATGGTATCTTATTCGATTTATATATCGCCGATCGAAGTATTATAAAAGCTACAACTACTGAATTAGATAGTCCTTACACAAGACCAAATTTGAAGAAATTATTTCTTAATCATTATAAAATAACAGAAAAAGATTTACAAACATTTGTTATACCAGATTTAAATAACGCTGAAATGAAGAAATCATTAAATGATCTTATTGAAGAATATTATCCGGGAGTAATTGAATCGTGGAAAAAAATAGCCCCACCACCGGTTATACTAAAACACAATAACAACCCCTTTGGTGCCGGTAGACATATATCACCGGGCATTGTAAACATAACAACAACAATTGCAATCAATCTGGTATGTGATGTTATTGAAGGTAGCTATCAGGTAGATCTTTCTAAATCTAGCCACCACAGTGGCACTGCGGAGCAAGGGTACATACTATTCAGTTTTAGCCCGATTGTCCCACCAGGCTGGTTAATTGTGGCAGAACCAATTAATCCCGTTTACCTGCGAGTTCATAATCCATTTCTGACAAGAATAAATTTCAAACTTACAGACCAAAATAATAGAATTCTGGACACGAGGAACGAATCTCTTAATATAAACATATATGTACGCTCATAGAACGTTTTTATTATAACAATATCCGGATATTTATTCTTTTGTTTACATAAAATCCGTGCACAATGAAGTCTAGAAAACTGTGGCTGCATATTGATTATTCCATAACATGTGCGTAAAGTTATTTTAAGACCGCTATATATTATAACTAAATCAATATCCGCTGTTATGGCCCACGCATAGACTCAGTGTTATACAGAATTATATATATTTCGGAAACTAGAAATATAAAATCTCATTTTAGACAGAAAAATGTGGTTTTTGTTAAGAATATTGTAGTTTTTAGGAATAACGATATGACTGACACATTGGTAAACACATGCTAACTTTTTTAATATGTATTTATAACAAGGTCCGATAGCTCAGTTGATAGCGTGTAGAAACTCTCATCCGGAGGGTCATAGTTCGAAACCTGAGAAAGACATATGTCTGCGGGGGCGATTTTATGCCAAAATTTATAATTTATTGGGGGCTCCAGCCACCCCCGTCTTCAGAGTACACCAATCCACTACGTCAACACGTGGTGGATTCACTTTTGTGAATAACCCATTGGTTGATCGTTATGGGTTGGTGTGCTAGCGTGAAGACAGCATTTCATCATATCATCTCATCATCATATCATCTCATCAAAATATACAGCGGGGGGTGATATGAGGTCGTGACCTTGTGACTTCACTAAAGGGGTACCCCACACAGGGGCCATTCCAAAAGACACAATCGCAAACTAAAAATAAACCTAATGAGATTCCAGGTCACAAAGACCAATCAGCCTTTGAGTTCTTAGAGTTTCGGTTACGGATATCTAGGAATTCTTGTAAGGCAACAATAAACAGAATCTGATTGGTCACAAAATAAGACCTACACATACAGACAACCCTCTGAGCCTCTAAAGTTTCGGTTACGGATATTTAGGGGTCTCTTTGGGGGTAAATGTCTAAATAAAGATTCGGAACCTCATTAGGTTTATCTGATACAACTATGGAATGGTAGACCGAATGTCACCCCGCGCTGTATATTTTTGTTTATTTTTATATTAAATATAAAAAATATATATATATAATGAACCAAGAAAACATCAATGATATTATTTCTGCTATTAAAAAACTAAAACATAACGGAATGAAAATATCTGATAATCTCGACCCTCCGAAAATCATGTGCGATTTTGAATTACTGCAACAGAGAAAATTTGATAATAAATATACATTATCTTCAAACTACAGATTTATAAAATTAATTTATCAATCCATGCTTGAATCACTAGCCATGGTAAACGACAATCAAATAAAGCTATTTGCACCTCTTGCACGTTCTATCGAAAATATTAAATCCGAACTGTCTCACGAGTACGAAAGAAAAAAGATTGTGGATAATCGTGTAATGCAATTAAGAAAGATTATGTTATCTGATTCTGTAAAAAATGATAATGACGCTGAGAGCGATGAAGGTGGACCCCTGACTGTAATTATGGCTAAACAAAACCCTTGGGAAAATTAACAGAGTCGAACTATTTGTTTTTGTAAGAATAGAGAGTTAGATATATTCAAATACTATCCGCTGATTATATATTTTCGAAAATGCAGATCTAGTAATATTATCTGCAACGAATTTTACTGAAGGTGATACTATGTCAAAATATTTGGCAGCAGAATTAATTGACTTGAACATAATTTCTTCCCTAGTCTCTGTATTTACGGATTTAATAGATCTTCTTGCAAACTTTTTACATTTTCCAGTATTTCCCCGTGCAGCATTCTGACTTTGTGTAATAGCCTGTAAGTTAGATAACCGATTATTATGGGGATTTCCATCAATGTGGTCAACTACAAGTCCATCTTTAATGACCCCAAAATGACATTCAAATATGAATTTATGTGAGTAATAATTTTTATTTCCTTTGGTATTGAATCTAAAATAACCAGTATTACAAATACTACCGACTGGTTTTTTCAATCTACAGTGTCTGATTACACCTTCTCGAGATGCTTCATAATTGGTAAGGATTGGATGTGACACAAATTCGTTTTGTTTCATTTATATATAATACTATTTGTTTAAATCATTATTTTTTTTTGAAAATCTAGCCAAATAATCTCCTTCGGTTTTTATAGGAGAGTCAGCGTTATTTTTTTTGTCATAATATCGTTTTAATTCTCTGTACTTTTTACCACCGCATTGCGCGCACAGTTGAGTTCTTCCTCGCACTCCAGCACTACACACAATACACGGTTTTGGTCCTAGACTTCCATTTCTGACACATTGCATATGATAACTACAATATTCATTCACGCATGATTTATTACAAGTAGAAGTATATCCAATTTTGAGCCAAGCACATTTGTTTTGTGTTTCAATCATATACAAAAGATTAATGTTCAATTAAATATATACTTGCCCTAATTATAATATGGAGGAATTATCCGTTATTGAACCTTCCCCTGCTAGATTTGACCTTGACAGACTATCAGAATATAAACTCAGTACTTCGATGCAGGATCTGGCATTAATGGTAACCGAACGTATTCGTGAAGCAAAAAAGGAATTTCGTGACGATGGTGCAGTTTATGCATGGTCAACATTCAGAGTTGGAAATGTTACTAATATGATGAATGACAAACGAGGAAAAGTAATTATTAATCACCTTGATAATCAAAAATATTTTATTTTAATAAAATTTATTGTAAATACAGAAGAAGATATTTGGATTATTCGTGATAAGCGTGATCCAGTCCGTGTGCAGCCCGGGGGTAATATTGTTCTTTTAAGTAATAAATCTAAGCCCGGAATACTTACTGGCATTGATAAACCCTATTATATACAGAGTTATCCAGCAACTGCAGTTATATACGGAATATCTCCGCTAAATAATAAACCTAATATTACGGATCTGAAACCGATGAAAATATCAAGAATAAACTGCGTAGCTGAACGAGTTACAGAACATTTTACAAATGCGATACGTGGTAATGGTTTAACTGATTTAAGACATAAAAAAATAAACAAATGGGCAGAGTCCGTTAAAGATACTGGTGCATCTATTAAGGATGTTGCTGAACTAGAAAAGTTATTAAGATTTCCAATAACAGTAAAAACACTAACCGGAGAGATATTATACGAACCAAAATATATAAAAATGGAAACCCTATAACAATCGTTGATCATAATGCACATGCATGGACTAATGCTGTAACGATATTTCCACGAGATAGAAAAGTTAAGTTTTATAACGGTGATATATTTGATTTTATTAAAAATATCAGCAAAAGCGACCCTGTGTCTGTTTGGTTATTTCAGAGTTCGGAATATAATCATTACGATCAGTTTGTACGGCCTAACGGTGATATTTATCGTACAGAATCTCTCCATGAAGAAATGGAACATCTTGCATTGAAATATACCTCTGATGATGTCATAGTTGGACAATTACTGAATAACTGCTTTACCGTACCATCGGTTGCTGCCCATTTCGCTCAGGAGAAAAATTCATGGAAAACGACACGATCGGAATTCCTTGAAGATGTCAAGAAAAGCTGTATAGAATATGGTCACGGTGGGTTATGGAACACCAAATACAACCATAGTGATGTTATCTCAGTTGATATGGTAGCATGTTATCCTGGGAGTTTTCTTGGATATGGAGTATGTTCTGAGTACTTTAAGAGATTCGGACATCCTACACATGACATGACCAGGGTTGCGATAAACGGACATTTACCAGATGTTGACTTAACCGGATTTGCTCATGTAGAATTATTCGAATTTGCAGAAAATCTCCATCCGATTACTTATGCTTGGTTTGGAAGACATTTCTCAGAGCGATGTTGGGTTCCAATAGTACTATTGCGATATATGCTTGATGTTGGATTTTTAATATCGTTGAGAGTAACTGAAGCGATTATATCGTATAGTTCACAGAAGCAAGTTTGGTTACCAGAACCGAACAGATTTAATATCGATGATACCAGAAAAGAATTCCCTGATATTGATGAAGATCATATTATTAAAATAAATAAATGCAGAAACGAATACGATGAGAAATTTACAAAAGATCTCGGTAGAAAGATAATCGGTAAATTTACTCAAGGTGGTTCATACGATTATAAACGAGCGTGTACAAGATTGATTATGGACGATGCTGAACTAGATTTTATAATCGCTGATACAACTGAGAAAAAATACGTTTATAAACAGATGTAATGCTTATTTATCAGATGGAACGAAACTAGGTACCATTGTGAGCTACCTTGATGGCGAGTCACCGCAATTTACTCATTTAAGATCTTCGATGTTAGCTTATGTTTCGATAAACCTACTATCGATGATAAATAAATTTCCCCTTACGCCGTCAGAGTCGCTACGGATTCATTTTATGTACATAAAAAATATAAAGATTTATTAAAACTCGGTAATGGTGAATGGGGAGACATGGAGAATAAAACAAGAAAATATATTTAGTTATTCTGAATCTGCCGATGTTGAAATTGTGGAGACATATTACAGAAATAATAATCAAATATTAAAGTCATCTGCACCATCTGTGTACGATCCTGTATCTAGACATAAGACTGTTTATCTTAATGGGTGTGGTGGTTCAGGTAAAACAACTCGTGTAATTAATTTATTTATAAATAATAATTCCGATATAATTGTTTTGACACCTACACATAAACTTGCTAGAGAAATAAAGCAACGAGGAGTAAAATCGTGTACATATCACAGTTTCTTTAGATGGTGCGGAGACACGTGGACTCCATCGCCGATGGGTGAAAAATATATACCTAAATATATTATATGGGACGAGATATGCACGGTGTCGTTAGAAACACTAAAACATTTCTTGATTGGTTATTGACAAAGAATACTGCTGTGATTATGTGCGGCGATCATGGTCAACCACCACCCTTTGTTGGACAGTCTCCACATGAATGGCTAAAGAATAACGTAAATTATTATGAAGAAATACATGATGACCATAGAGCTATCGATGAACCGCTGAAGGAATTTAAAAAATTAATCAGACTTCAACCAGACAGAGTACAATGTGAGATAATGCGAGGAGTAATTCCAGAGACTTCTATGAATGAATTTTGGACTTTATGGAATCCCACTGATTTAATAGTCGCGAGTAGAAAGATAGTTCGTGATGAACTACAGAATAAATTATTTTTGTTACATAAAGAAAAATTTTCAGATCTACCTGTACCTTTGTGTTATCGCCCCTCAGATACTCGACGACAGAATATTGAAGTTGAAATACCAGGTGTCTTGGTTCCACCAAGGGTACAGAATCTTGTCTTGAATGATGTTATTTTAGTCGATATTAATGTCGTTGAGAATGCGCTGAGTATGAATAAATCACCGTGGGTGTTAGGATACGCTATAACGATTCACTCGTCACAAGGCACAAGGATTAACTATAACTGATACTAAAATCTCGATTGTAGATGATCGGATCGAGTGGTCAAATTTAGTCTATCTCGCCGTATCTCGAGTCAGGAGAATATCTCAACTACATAGGGTTATTATGAATTTTATAGAAAATAATGATCAAATTGTTAATAATGACGTAATAAGAAAAAACTATCTGGTTATAAGCAGTGTGACAAAAAAAATAATCGTGATTTTGATATTGATATTGAATTTATTATAAAACTAAAACAATTACAAAATAATCATTGCACAAGTTGCAACTGTAATATGTCATGGCAGTATTCGAATCCAAGACAATTTACCGTAGACAGAATTAATAGTGATCTCGGTCACACACGTGAAAATGTAATGCTGACTTGTCTTGATTGTAATCGACGTCGAGGCTCTGGACATTTACAAAATTGAGCTTGGTGGTAATTGTGTATCCTCAGGAATTATTTGTAATTGTTCACGTACAAATCCACGCTGGGGGGCAGTAGAATCTAGTCTGTATATTGGAGGTCTACCAGTGGATCTAACCACGCTAGAAATTTTATGTGTAGTCACGCTCCAGATAGGATCGGTTGCTCTTTTTTTTACCGCCTTCAAGTTCGCCAGGTTCATATAAATATCTAACTGTAACATTTCCTAATACTGGTTGAGAGAAAGATTCATGTCGTTGTATTGGTATATATTTTTTTTTGATCGCATTAGAAGGTTTCATGGAAGTTGCACGAGTAATTTCATTATTCAACGCAGCTATCACACTCGGTAATCTTGCAACCCATTCACGAGATCTATCTTTGAAGTCAGTAGATATTTCCTTTGCGTATTGATATCCGAATAACCGCTCGGCAAGTGTTCTATTAAATCGTTCAACGATTGCCTGATCACGATGAATTTCAGTATGTCCTCGTCTGATTTTAACATTATGTTTCTTCATCAACGATGATACTACTCCAAGAAATTCTTTACCGGGATCAACCTGTAGTAGTTTTGGCCATCGTAGACCACCTCGATGATAAATTCGTTCGAACGCAGATGCAACTTCGGATGCTGTTTTCGTTGATAATGGCTCCGCTTCTTTATATCTACTAGCAACGTCAACGATAGTCAATGCGTATTTGTAAGTGCGTGATTTTCGTCCACGTGTTTTAATGGTATCGTGTGGTAAAAACAGTATATCCGCTTGATGAACTTCATTAGGGACACTAACATCAAAATGCGCGTAATGAATTCTTTTAGGTGGACTTAGGAAGATTTGCCATATTGCCTGTCGTGCTAACCATGATGCAGCGACATCACGTGAAACTTTTGCTGCTTCGGCGAGTTTACTAATCGCTGCCTTACCTCTCCAAAATCCTCTCGGGGAATAATAAACAGATTCCATTATGATAGTTATATAATTAATTACCAGCCCCTAACACTAGTTTACCTTTCATAGCAGTTTTTACTAGAAAACTAGCTAATTTTTCTCTGAGAGATTTATTAGGTATAGAATTTAACGCGTGAATCAATTTCACATCCGCGAGATGTCGGTGTTGCAAATCCTTACTTTTATAAGCAACATCATGAACGTGACACGCTTGATCAATCTTATTTACTGGATACTCTCCTGGTTTTGGTTGATCTTGGTTATCGAGTCGGATATCGAGACGAGTTCCTGGACCACAATAATTATATCCGGGTAAATGTTTCTCACCGGGATATTTAGCCCATGGAGTTCCTGGTAATTTTCCTAACGAAGTAGCGATATCACCCCCACCTGTCTTTGTTCCTGACTTAGTCATGGAGACAAATTTATATTTCTTGGTACTACATTTCACACACTTGCCTGTAAGTGCACGTCTTTTATTTTTTGTTGTTACTGTCGTTAATTCAGTAGTATCGGTAGGTGCTCTGCATCGAACACAATATAGACTCATATTATTTATTATATGGATATAATTGACTTTTCTGCGATACGAAAACAAGAGCCAGTAAAGCACCATCCAGCGCTTCCGAATTCTATCAGAATGATTATAATAGGCCCATCTGGACGTGGGAAGACACAATTATTGCTTAATCTAATAATGCGATGGCTGAAGTGGGATAAATTATATTTAGTAGCGCCATCTGTAGATGATCAGCGATGTTACGAAGTACTTAAAGATTTTAATGAAAACGCAAAATCGTTACATGAAGACAATGTCATAGACTTTATTACTGATATTGATGAAGCGCCATCCGTAGATGATCTGGATGGATTCATTAATAATTTGGTAGTGTATGATGATGTTATGCTGGACAAACAATCAAATCCAGCTAGAATATTTTCGCGAGGTAGACATAAAAATACAGACGTGATTTATGTTACCCAGAGATATACACAAATTCCAAAAGTAATCAGAGACAACTGTAACGTTTTAGTTGTGTTTAATGGCGTAGATAATCATACGCTGCAGAATATTTATTATACTTGGTGTTCAGGCGACATGGACATGAACAAATTTAAAAATTTCTTTTCAAAAGCACAAGCCGCTCCATTTGGTTTTGTAACGATAAATTTACATGATCCTAGGTCAAGATATCGCAACGGACTTAATACAATTTTTGGATAAAAATCATAGCAGCAGAGAGGGTGAATGACATACGTACGTGACCAGATTGTGAAAAAATCTGGTCAATTAAAGAAGTTTTCATTATGAAGACAAAAATGTTTTTTTTCTTCAGGGAACCCTTAATTTTCAAAAATAAGGTCTCTACAAAGTTGTAGGGTTCACCCTCTCTGCTGCTGGCCTTTTTTTTTTAAACAAAAGTTTAACCTAGATAGGCTGTTAGATCAGTTGTTAATCAGCATTGCCTAATGGTGATCTTTTTATTATAAAAAATAAATACAGATTTAAATTTGTATAAACTAGTTTAAACGATACTCAAGAACAGGTCACCAGTTATACTGTTATGTTACTCAAAGATAAAACTAGGTCACCATTTACACTGTTATGTTGCTCATAGATAAATCTAGGTCGCCAGTTATACTGTTATGCTACTTATAAATAAAAATAGGTCACCAATTATACTGTCACGTTACTCATAGATAAAACTAGGTCACCAGTTACACTGTTATGTTACACATAGATGGAACTTGGTCACCATTTATACTGTTATGTTACTCATATATAAAACTAGGTCACCAATTATACTCTTATGCAACTCACAGATAAAACTATGTCTCAATATCGCATCACGGAGATATTTTGTGTGCATCGTGCATATAAATAGGTCAGCAACTACTAAAGAACATCTCATCCATCATATTTATATAGCTACGAAGAAGGTCAAAGGTTACTTAAAAGGGTAACGCAGGTAATTTTTGCTTTGTAAGTAGCACATGCATAGAACTAGGTCTGGAAACACGTGACATTATATATTCAAATTTAACTCGTGCGAAAAGCTACCACAGAAAGGGCGTATCAACGTTTCGCAAAATTAGTTGTTTTCTTTGTTTTTTTTTTTTATTTTCCCTTGCTATCAACCGATTTATGCATGTTATATCACAGAAACACTATCTAAAAGATTGAATTGGTTTTTATTTTGTTCTTTCTCTCACTGAGATGATTCATCCGTAATGTTTCCTCTTTTCCACCTGTTCAATCACGTGGCCATGACGCTTATAGAAACATTAGGAAAAAAACATTATTAAAGACCATATCACATGCGAGAGTGTTTATTTTCGTTTAGTTATAAACAACCATGTATACAGTGCTGGCAATATGCGATAGAACAATGTTTACAAAATGTGCCGATTCTATTGTACATACAAAATTACAAAAGTCATTTGCAGGATAGTTTTTAACAGACAAGACAAGGAATAATGTTCTAAAATGATTGCCCATTGCTTACAGAACAGGTATAGTCTACCTTACGTAAATAGGAATTTTGTCCATTGCGAATGATACTATTCTACATATCCCATCCTATGTGTGTTTAATGGCTGAGTAGACGAGAGGCTTTAAAATAGGATGTTATAATTTTCGAAGTGTTCATTGATTTTGCGAAGCAGCAGAGAGGCTGAACAGACCACTTGCTTGAATTGTCTTTGTTTGAAAAATAAAGCTTTCTACAAAAATGAAAAATATAAGATCAGTAACGTCAAACTGAAGCCTCTAATATCGACCGAGATTTATCTAATTGGGTTAGTTCATTTTGTTACTTTATGGCTGACTTTTTTTCAGATTTTTATTGTGTGAAGTTTACTTTTGGACACTCAATGTTCGTCGTCACCCTCTCTGCTGCTGTAGTTTCAACCAAAAATTGTATCGAGACCTATACGATACCTCGACCCATGATCGTGTAAATTTATCGTGATAAATCCGTGTGGGGTAGCTTGTGCTCGCGCAAAGAAGTTTTTGAATTTAATCATGTCCATATCCCCTGAACACCAAGTTTGATGAATATTTCGCAGAGTATATGTATCGACTCCATTAAACACAACTAAAATATTGCAGTTGTCTCTGATCACTTTAGATATTTGTGTATATCGCTGAGTAACATAAATCACGTCAGTATTTTTGTGTCTGCCTCGAGAAAATATCCAAGCTGGATTTGATTGTTTGTCCAGCATTACATCATCGTATACTACAAGATTATTAATAAATCCATCGAGGTCGTCTACAGATGGGGCTTCATTAATATCGGTGATAAAATCGATAATATCATTATCATCCTAGTCCAACAATTTTGCGTTTTCATTAAAATCTTTAAGTACTTCATAACATCGTTGATCATCTTCAGATGGTGCCACCAAGTACAACTTATCCCACTTGAGCCATCTCATTATCAGATTAAGTAATAATTGTGTTTTACCAGACCCAGATGGACCTATGATAATTGCTCTGATAGAATTTGGTAGTGCTGGATGATGCTCGACTGGCTCCTGCTTTCGTGTCGCTGAAAAGTCAATTATATCCATGTAGTACAAATATAATAAATAATATGGATTTATATTGTGTTCGATGCAGAGTGCCCACCCCCACCAGTGGATTAACAACAATAATAACCTAAAATAAAAAGGGTGCACTTACAGGCAAGTGTGCAAAATGTGGTACAAACAAATACAGATTTATTTCGTCTCGTACGAAGACAGGTGGTGATATTGCTACTTCATTGGGAAAATTACTAGGAACTCCATGGGCCAAATACCCAGGAGAAAAACATCTTCATGGATATAATCATTGTGGTCCTGGAACCCGACTTGATATCCGACTTGACGAACGAGACCAACCAAGACCCGGAGAGTATCCAATAAATGCGATTGATCAAGCGTGTCACCATCATGATGTTGCGAATAAAAATAAAGATTTACAACAACGACATATTGCAGATGTGAAGTTGATTCACTCGTTAAATTCCATTAAAAAAAATCTCTCAGAGAAAAATTTGCTAGTTTTCTAGTAAAATCTGCGATGAAAGGTAAACTAGTACTAGGAACTGGTAATTAATCAACTAATTATTATCATAATAATGGAATCGGTTTATTATAGCCCAAGAGGATATTGGAGGGGTAAAGCAGCGATTGGTAAACTTGCTGATGCAGCAAATGTTTCACGTTCTGTTACTGCAAAATGGTTAGAACGACAGGCAATACGGCAAATTTATCTACCACCACCTAAAAAAATTCAGGACGCACATTTTGATGTCAGCGCTCCCAATGAAGTTCATCAAAGAGATATTTTGTTTTTACCTCATGATACCATTAAAACTGGTAGACGTCAATCACGCACATATAAATACGCGTTAACTGTCGTTGACGTTGCAAGTAGATATAAAGAAGCAGAACCATTATCAACAAAAACAGCATCTGAAGCTGTATCTGCTTTTGAAAGAATTTATCAACGAGGACCCTTGCGATGGCCACAACAACTATAGGTTGATCCTGGCAAAGAATTTCTTGGTGCAGTATCATCTCTAATGAAAAAACATAATGTTAAAATCAGACGAGGACACATTGCAATTCATCGCGATCAGGCAATCGTTGAATAATTTAATCGAACACTTGCTGAGCGGTTATTTGGATATCAATATGCAAAGGAAATATCCACAGATAAAAGATCTCGTGAATGGGTTGCAAAACTACCAAGTGTGATAGCTGTGTTAAATAATGAAATTACTCGTGCAAATTCTATCAAGCCTACAAATGCGATCACAAAGAAACATATACCAATACAGCAACATGACTCTTCCTCTCAACCTGTACTAGGTAATGTGACTGTCAGATACTTATATGAACCTGGTGAACTTGAAGGGGGTAAATAAAAGAGCAACTGATCCTATTTGGAGTGTGACAATACATAAAATTTCCAGCGTGGTAAGATCCACGGGTAGACCTGCAATCTACAGACTAGATTCAACTGCTCCTCAACGTGGATTTGTACGCGAACAATTACAAGTAATTCCTGAAGACACACAGTTACCACCACCTTCACTTCTGTAAACTGGCACCCCTATGTCGATTACATTCAAGACAGGTCAGCATCACATTTTCGCGTGTGTTATCAAGACTACTATTAATTCTATCGACGGTAAACTGTCTTATTATTTTTCGAATACTGCCACAACATATTACAGTTACAGCTCGCACAATGATTATTCTGTCGTTTTTTCAGTGTCATAATAAATTCAGCGTCAAGATCAAAGTCGTGATTATTTTTTTGTCACATTGCTTATAACCAGATAATTTTTCTTTGATGACGACGAAGTCGATATTAACTACATCATCGGTGTCGATGAAGTCTATGATGACCCTCCGCAGTTGTGATATTCTTCTGACTCGAGACACAGCGAGATAAACTAAATTTGACAACTCGATTCTCTCATCGACAATCCAAATATTTATATCAGAAATAGTTAATCCCTGTGACGAGTGAATCGTTATAGCGTATCCTAGTGTCCACGGAGTTTTATCCATCGTTAACTCGATCTCAACAGCACTGACAGGAACTAAAACAATATCATTTAGTACAATATTTTGTTTATCACCGAAACCCGGAATCTCAACTTCAAAATATTCTTTCGTCGAGTATCTGCTGGGCGATAACACAATGGTACAGGTAGATTTGAAAACTTTTCTTTATGTAACAGAAATAATTTCTCTTGCAGTATATCACGAACTATCTTTCTACTTGCAATTATCAAATCAACAGGTCTCCATAAATTCCAAAAATCATTCATCGTATTTTCTGGAATTACTTTACTCATTATCTCACACTGTATTTTATCTGGCTGCAGTCTGATTAATTTTTTAAATTCTTTCAGTGGTTCATCAATAGCTCTATGATCATCATTTATTTCTTCGTAATAATCTACAAATGTTTTAACCATTCGTGCGGAGACTGTCCAACAAAAGGTGGCGGTTGACCATGATCACCACACATTATTACAGCAGTATTCTTTGTCAATAACCAATCAAGAAATATTTTTAATACATCTAGCGACACCGTGCATATTTCATCCCAAATAATAATTTTAGGAATGTATTTCTCACCCATTCGTTCAGGAGTCCATGCGTCTCCGCACCATCTGAAGAAACTATGATAAGTTTGAGATTTTACTCGTCGTTCGTTTATTTCTCTGGTGAGTCTATGTGTTGGTGTCAAGACAATCATATCTGAACAATTGAATAATTGAATCGCACGCGTTGTTTTACCTGAACCACCACACCCATTAAGGTAAACAGTCTTATGTCTGGCCACAGGATCATACACAGATGGTGCTGATGATTTTGATACTTGATTATTTTTCTTGTAATATGCCCCCTTAATTTCAACGTCGGCAGATTCAGAATAACTAAATATGTTTTCGTGTTTCATTCTCCATTCGCCCCATGATAGTCAGCGCCGATATGTAATTGTTTTAACAAATCCGCATATTTTTTACTTATATAAAATGAATCTGTGGCGACTATAACTGCGGTATCAGGAAATCTGTTTATCATCGATAATAAATTTATTGAAAAGTACGCGAGCATCGAAGATTTAAATGAGTAACCTGTGGCGACTCACCATCAATATAAATCACAACTGCACCTAATTTAGTTCCGTTCGAAAAATAAACATCATTTCGGTTTGTAAATGTACCTCTCTCCGTTGTATCAGTAATTATGAAATCGAGTTCTGCATCGTTCATGAATAATCTTGTACACTTTCGTTTATGATCACACGCACCATCCTGAGTAAACTTACCGATTATTTTTCTTCCGAGATCCTTTGCAACTTCTTCATTATTTTCTTTTCTGCATTTAGATACATTATTAATAAGTTCAGTAATTCATCCTTGTCAAGATTAGGAAATTCTTTTCTGATATCTTTTCCTGCATCAGACTTATCTGATTCTGGCAACCAAACTTGTTTCTGTGGACGATACGATATTATCGCTTCACTTATAACCAACGATATTAATATTTTTACATCAAGTATGTATCGTAATAAAACTATTGGAGCCCAATGTTTTTCTGAAAAATGTCTTCCAAACCAAACATAAACAATCGGATGGAGATTTTGTGCAAACTCGAATGACTCTATACAAGCAAATCCAGTCAGGTCAAAATTTGGCAAAATGAGCAGCAACTGATGGAACGGTAAAACAGTTATCCACTAATTGTTCGATAACATCATTATCGTTCGTGTATTTCAACGCAAGATTTTTCATTTCGTCGTGGAGAAATTCTGCACGATAGATTTCTCCGCTAGGCGGTACAAACTGATCATAATTTCCGTCATCGGAACTCTGAAATAACCACACGGACACAGGGTCACTGTCACTGTCACTGATATTTCTGATAAAATCAAATATATAATCGCTATAAAATTTAACTGTTCTGTCTCGTGGAAATATTGTTACGGCCGATGTCCATGCGTGTGAGTTATGATCAATAATTTCTATCGGAGCTCCTCTTGATTCACATTTCGATTTGTATAGAATCTCTTCGGTTAACGTCTTCACTGTTATTGGAAATTTGAATTTCTTTCCCAGCTCAGCAACGACTTTGATAGACGCTCCGGTATCTTTAACTGTTTCTGCCCACTCGTTTATTTTTTATACGTCTTAGATCCGTTAAACCGTTTCCACGTATCGTGTTTGTGAAGTGTTCTGTAACTGGCTCAGCTACACAATTTAAGCGAGAAAATTTCATCGGTTTGAGATCAGTAACGCTAGGTTTATCATTTAGCGGATACAACGCATAAACAACTGCAGTCACAGGATACGTTTGTTCATAATGTGGTTTATCAATACCAGTCAATGTTCCTGGTTTGGAATTTTTATTCAATGTGACGATGCTACTTCCAACATGTACACGGACAGGGTCACGTTTGTCACGGATAATCCAAGTGTGGTCGTCTGTCTGCACCATAAATTTTATTAGAATAAAATATCTTTGATTGTCGAGATAGTTAATAATTCTGCCTGCGCGCGAATCATTCATTGTAGCATTGACAACATTTTTGATTCTGAATGTTGACCACACATGATCCTCGTCATCGTTTCGAAATTCCTTCTTGGCTTCACGGATACGATCAGTTATATCCCTGTTCGTTAAAGGCAGATCTTGCATCGAAAAACTAAATTTAGGTTTCGGCAGTTTGTCAAGATCAAATCTGGTTATATAGGGCTTAATTACGGATAATCTCTCAAACTCGTCTATATTATAATTAAGACAAATATATATTTAAATTGAAGTATAAGTATGTATATAATGATTGAAGCAAAGAAAAAATGCAATTGGCTCATGATGGGTTTTACAACTCCTTGTAACAAAACATGCGTAAACGACTTCTGTGGTTACCATATGCAAAGTATTCGCAGAGGGAGTCTAGGACCAAAACCGTGCTTAAAATGTGGTGTTGGCGTTAGAGGAGAAACTCAGTTGTGTGTGCAATGTGGTGGTAAAAATACAGAGAGCTAAAACGATATTGTGATAAAAAAATAACGCCGATGGAGTCGAATCCCCCATACAAAACGGCGAAGACTATCTCGCCAGATTTTCAAAACAATGATTTAGACAAATAATATTATTATACAAATGAAACAAAATGAATTTTTAAAGCATCCAATCATCAAGAATTATGAGGCATCTCGTGATGGTGTAATTAGGCACTGTCGATTAAAATTAAACTGTCGGGAATGTCATTAATACTGGTTATCTCATATTCCGTGCTGGGAAGTATTTATCACATAGATTTATCTACGAGTGTTATTATGGAATAATAAAAGATGCACTTGTGATCGATCATATTGATCGGAATCCAAAAAATAATTCTTTATTTAATTTACGAGCTATTACACAAAGTCAGAATTTTGCGTGTGGAAATACTGGGAGGTGTAAGAAATTTGGAAAGCGGGTGATTAAATTCGTGAACATGGAGACAAGCGAAGAAATAATGTTTCCATGAATGAATGCAGCTGGCAAATATTTTGATATTCACACGAATTGAATATATTTTGCCGCAAATAATATAAGAAAATCGGCATTTTCAAAGAAATTGGAACAAAAGATCACGTTTCAGTATACACACACACACACACACACACACACACTAAGGGAGATAAATCCGTCAAGCAAATCTCTCTCTGATAGAGTAATTAAACAGTTGTCCCGCTTGTTACTGCGTAAACATGACCGTCGCGATTATTTTGTGTGTGTGTGTCGTATTTAGTAACTTAATGATACTGGAGAGTAAATTTTGTAAATCAGTTAATGTTCGAACGTACTCAGGTCTGATTGCATCGGCAAATGATTTAATCCACGCTACATCAACCGATAAACTTCCATCTTTTTCATCGATATGAACTTGACGTATCAACTGAGAAATTCTATCACCATGAGGCAGAATGCGATAATAATTTGTTTCAAGAGACTTCCATGGATATTCTTTTCGATGTTCGGGAAACCCTGTAGATATTTTTTCAGGTCTAAAGTGACACTTCGTCGCTATAGACCTCCATGGATATTCTGGTTGTTTTATATTTTTTTCTTCTTTTGTGATAAATTCATCAAGTCCAGGTTCTTGTGGTCCATTATAAACAGGAGGAACTTCTGGCTATCCTCGCACTGATCTGATCGAACTTTGATAAATATCTACGGTGTAGTCGAGAGAACAGTAATAGCTATTTTGGATTCTTTTCCTGTAATAGACTTAATGCTGCGTTGGAACTCATCGTTGATTTGTTCTATTTGATAACTGCCGGTTGGAATGCCAACAACTTGCCAATCTGGAGTTCCATCTGTTTTATTTTAATTTGCGAATGCAAGTGAATTATTTGCTTGTAATCCACCGAATGATTTGGACCTGATATTTGGCCAGCTATAATAAACTCGTAATTGTGCTAGTGCTATTTCGTTAGCTGGAATTGCAGTTGGAGAAACCACATTAAACTCAGGATTGGTTGAACTCGCTGATATCATTGTTGTTTTCAGCGGTACTGTATTAACGACGATTTGTTGCAGTTGTTCATTCGTTGATAACATTATTATTACTGTTATTATTTTAAATCGGGAATTTAATCTTCTATTTTTTCGTCAAATACTTCATTGTAAATTTTTATCATCATTGTGAACTCCTCATCGGATATTTTACCATCACTGAGATACGACGAGAGATACGATCACAGTTTAGAATATGCTGACATCGCCGTGTGTAATTTCATTGTATACTCGTGTAATTTTGTGTTATACATGTAGCTATCTTCTTCGCAATAATACTGAGAATACCCGCGATAGTTGTTGAAGTCGAAACGACGATTGTTATAACGGGCGGTGCGATCATTGTTATTGTTGATAGCAATACTCCGGTTCCAGCGATGATAGCAGAAAGTGAATAAACGATTATATCAATGATAACCACACGCCTGTGTTATTTTTTTTACTTTTACTGTATAATCATCAACGATATTTTTTAGTTTAGTTTGCCATGTACATACTTGATTGTATCTACAACGAAGAATGTCGATTGGATTTTGATTCATTATACTTTTATTAAGTTGTTAAGCTAATTGAGGTGTTTCAGCGACAAATTCCAGACACCACCAGTAAGACGCTGCGGTTACTTTTTTATCAGATGGTTGCAGTAAAAACGTTCTTTGGCATCTTTATTTAACACAATAGACACAATTCCAGAAAAATTATCGGTTGAATGACTCTATAGATATGTGGTAAATATACTAAATTTTGCAGAGCTGAACACGGACAGCCAGTACACACCAGTGACTTCCGCGGTATGTTTGATAGTGTTATTTTGCTGTGTCCATGTTGCTGATCCTGATGCTACTGTGTATACCACATTGATGATCTGCTTGTGAGGAATTTTAACCAGATTAGTTTAATCAACAATATCAGGAATTCCACTGACAATATCGTTGAGTCTTGTGTTAATGTCTGCGAGTTTAATATCAACAACTGCTGGACTTCCCAAAAGTTCATTAATAGCTCAATTTATGTTTCTGCGAAAATGCAGAAACATTTATACGTGATTAGAAAATTCAGTTCCGAATGTGGTCGTCACATCATTGATTGCAATTAAGGAGATCATCATTGGAAGGTCTTTATCATCGACATATTTTTTCGTTGCAGCGTCAAAATCTGATTCTGGTTTTCTGAAATAATTAATTCCATTGTTGTTCATGTCGAGAAATGCACGCGTAATACCACCGTTGACTAACACAAACTTAGATTCTTGATCATCGACGTATTTTTTTGTTGCTGCGTCTGTGGATATGACTGGGCTTCCAAGGTCGGTAATTTTGTTTTGTTTCATGACAATATTGCCAGTGAAAATATCGCCGGTTTTCTTGGCATAATTGTTGATTGAATTTCCAGAGTCTTGTATTTTACCTTGATCAGTAAATGTAACGATATTGTCCTGGATTGCGTTTGTAATTCGTACGATGACGTCTGTTAACTGGATATTACTTGGTTTTAATCGTCCTTGTTTATTCTCAAAAATAACGACGTCACTGCTATCTACGCTTGCAAGATTTAAAAGATCATCGATTTCATTCCTGAGTTGATCAAGAGTTGTATACTTGGATAAATCACCTTGCCGGGTTTTAGTTTTAGCTGATCTTCCGTAAATATTTACCATTATATTTACTAATACCTGTCTAAAACGTTGGACGACGATGTATACTCGTACACAGCTTTATGAGGAGTCATTGACGATTTTGATACAGCGTCGAGCACGGCGAGTACTTCAGGGCCACATATTGGCGGATCAGTTACTTTTTGTGTTGGTAATGTTGAATACCTGATTGGAATACTTTGCATATTGGTAACATATTTTAAAAATTCTTTTGGTGGTACCAACCCATACGAATCAAAATAAATAATTCCACGCGGATCAATCGCATATGCAACCCAATGAGTACCAGGACCTAAACGAGATTAATGATACCAGTTTCAACATTGTTTGGTTTGTGCGGTAACTGATCACGCATAAAAACACCTCTGAAGTTTATGATATTTAATCGCTCAGCAGCATCAAGTAAATCAAAACTGGACATAGGAAGAATCAGTGAAGTGTCCCGGGCAGTCTAAGACCTTTTCCGTACCATGAATAGGGAGTTCCTGGCAATCTTAGAACCTTTCCCCGTTTTTTTTTAGATCTTTTTATTCCTTGTCCTGTTGCTTTCTTTAATGCCATTCCAGCAGCAGTTCCAACAGCACCAAGTGCAGCTGCTTTTGCAGCAGCTGGGGCTGCAGCGGCTATCAACGCTGGTATAGCTGCGAGAAGTGAAAATATACCACACGTCTTAGCGATGTCTTTAATGGCACCCGCAGAAAGATTAAGTCGTATGCTGGTCTTTGATCGTTTGGCTTCATTGAAGTGCCTGAGTTGACGTTCTGTCAGTGATAGTTTATTTGAACCACCTGTGATTTGTTCTTTTTTTTAATGGTATTTTTACTCCACAGCTTTCTTTTGATACTGATTGTAGTTTTTTAATCTGACCAGGAGTCAGACTGACATTAACATGATGATATGACATTATAATTATCATGAGTGATCTAATTACATGTTTTCTACTGGGGCATCAATGACTCTCATTCGTCCACCAACACCTTCAAGTAGCATTGTCTTATCGCTGAGTATAACAGCGGTTGCTCTATAATTAGCAATACCTCCTCTTGTCACACGAGGTTGAAAGTGTATATCAACGACAGAATGCCTGAATAAATCTACATGTTCCAACGAAAAGTAATAGATCGGATACAAAGTTGTAAAATCTAGCTGTGATATTTGTAAACCAGAATCAACATTTTGATCACGTCCCATAAATGACATTAAACGCTGATATGCACGTGCTACATGATTTTCATCAAAATTTAATAATATATCCTCACCTGGTTCTTGTTGTCCATTCATTCTCAATGAAACCTCAGAAACACCAAGTTTGTCAAAGATCATTATACTATGTGTTTGTGAATTTACTCGTGCAGCATCTTGGAAAGCAACAAATATATGTCGCGGTACAAAGACACCTTGTACTTGAACACTATCTGTGGTCATCGTCAACCATGATAACATTGATTTACCACCTTGACTCATAAAAGAGAGTAAACGTTCTTCTTCAGGTATTGTTGGAGTCATTCCTGGCATCCACAACGAAAGTTTGTCAAATTACTTTACCAGCATCACCAATAGGTCGCCATATTGCATCATCATCTGTAGCCTTTCGTACGAGTACAATTGTATGCTTAGCTCCAAAAATAGCCTTTCTAACATTTCTACAAAATCGAAAGATATGTGTCAGTGGAATTGCACATGAAAATCTTCTACTTCCATCTTTCAGCATTGATCGACGTGCTGCAAATCCTAAGTTGAATTCTGGATTAGCACCAACAGCACCAATACCTTTTTCACGAACAACGTCAATAGCTTTCATTCCCAGTTGCTTTGCAATCGGTATTGCTTTCTGAGCTATCCTTTTAAATAGACCCTGAACAACATCACCGAGTCCATCACCATAGATCACTTTATATGTTGGTAATCGCGAATTTATCACCCTGACTATTACAGGTCTACGTTGAGCATTATGTATGATCATCTTATTTTATTGTCACTGATCTAATTGTATACCCTTAATCACTGCGGTAATCATCAACGATTTCATCGATGAGAGACCGATAAACATTAATATCCATGATACCGCCTGTAAATAATCTCTGACAAATAGCAGCTGCTTCATTAAGGATTTTGAGGGAATTATTACCGGCTCGTTTTCCGCCAATCAGAATTTCTAGTCGTTCAACATCGGCAAGGACGTTATTGGGACACGGAGTAATAAGACCACTTTCTCTGGTAACTGTACCAATACCGCTTCCAGTGGCACCAGGATAAATATCTATATCATACAATGTTGGCGATTGTGGTACTGGAAGAGTCGGAGGGCGCAACCTTCGAAGTGGTGATTGTTGTTGTGCAAGATAGTTATTTATCCCATCAGTAAATGTAATATATCTTGGATCATTACTTTCGGCCTGATCATCTCCGTAGTATATGCGAAATATCCATTTGTACCAGGTTTCACGATTTACATGATAATCAGCATACTCGGGTTTTAGAAATTTTTCCCTCTGATCAAAACTTTGCACAGCAAGCGCAGGTAATCTTACCGGGTCAACATCTTTTATATAAGAAATATTTCTTTCGATAAATTTATCATTTAAATCAGTTCTGAATATTATTCGTTTTGATTCTGGTTCTGGTTCTGGTTTACGATACTTTATATCACCTATTTCAGCACGAGCTTGGTCAATACCTTCAAGTATTTCTCGCACTGTTTGAGCAGCAGCTATTTCACCTGGAAGTTCTCGTAAAATTTTCTTTGTTTTCTTAGTTCTTTTTGCTATTTTTTCAGTTGCTCTAACGGTTTGTTCTAATGTGGGAAGAAGACCTTTGGTAGTCTCCGTAATTGGTTTAAATAACTGTTCTGTACCTTCCGCAAATTAAACATTAGCTTCCTGACGATCTTGTAGTTGTTGTTTGACAGAGTCACGGGCGGGTAGATATTTTTGATCGCTTCTAGTCGCTCTCGAGCTAATCTAGCTGTATGAGATTCCATTATTGATATAACGATGATTTAATTTACAGCAGCAGAGAGGGTGACGACGAACAGTGAGTGTCCGGGTACTGAAATATACACGCCATAAGAAACGTCAGCGATAAAGTAACAAAATGAGCTAACCCAATTAGAGAAACCTCGGTCGATGTTAGAGGCTTCAGTTTGACGTTACTGACCTTATATTTTTCATTTTTGTAGAAAGCTTTATTTTTCAAACAAAGACAATTCAAGCAAGTGGTCTGTTCAGCCTCTCTGCTGTTTGCGAGTCGCATACTAATTTTATACAAGTCGAAAAAAGATCAATGTACCTTCCTCCCCATGTGTTCATTAATACGCTGAATGCACGTTCACTCACTATAGCTGATGCCAGAAACTTCTTATGTGCACAATACAAAGGCGGATTGTTAACATCTCAGGAAAAGTCTGTAAAGGTATAAATAAATCTGACGACATATCCACGTTGCGTAAAACGTAAAATATTTACGTCAACAGAGCATAAATTCGACCCATAATAGTCTAATGTGCATATTTACACACAGATACGATGACGCACCCAAGTTAGGCCAAACGTAAATATTTAAGTGAACAAAGCACACATTCGTCCTGATATAGGGTGATCTGCTTTTTGCACGTGTAACACTTACTAACCTTGCGCCGCATGCTCTTATTCGGGTATTTCGGTAAAAGAGAAGACCCAAACCGTATGTTGCATAGTAATATTAAAGAGTTAATAACCATCTATGATTTTTAAAGTGGCAATGCATTAGACAGTTTATATACTATGTACTAATCTGTATGAAGAATGGGAGGAGCGATCGCGTATAAAACAGTGTTGAAAAACAACTATTGATATCGGTTACACTTACATGATGACGAGAAAGGGCCTCTTAGGGATATTTATTCAAATCATGTAATAACATGTCTTGAAATTACCGTCTCTATAACTTTCTTCTATTCTATCCACGTAAATGTGACCTGCACTATTGGTTCTCAGAATCAGTTCCGTTTATTAACATACACTTTACTACGAAAAGCGAAGAATCAATAACTGACTGCATAATATTTCGTTCTCTTTGAAGGGCCTGTAAGTATGTAGACGGCCGTACACGAGTAAAATGAGACGAGTTGTTACCTTACTTTGCTTTACTGCAGAACAAAACAAGTAGCTAATTAAGTGCCGAGGCAATTTCAGTAAAGTACCTTGCTCAAGGACACACCAAGGTAGCTGACCTAGGCTGGTCCGATGGTAGGATTCGAACCCGCACCCTATCGGTCTGGATTCCGGCACGAGAATCAGTGAACCACCGCGGCTCCTTATCTCACGAAAACCTTGGCAAGGAAATTATTCAATAATTGCACAATACTGTTTTGATAGATTTCAGAAATTTCGAGATAAAATTTCAAGGACTGCATAATGGGTATATAAGCACTATATAGCATCTTCCAGATTAATATTGGTTTTTATAACACAGTAAATGTTATAGCAAAGTAGGCTGAAGTATTAACCTATTGAATTTATCTGCTTTCAAAAAGTGTTTATTTTTGTATTGCAATGATTCTGCATTTGTTGTACTTGAGTGTAAATAAATACTTTAATCATTACGTTGGTTGTTAGATAAATATGCACAATTCATTAGAAATAAAAAGTTTTGTTACCCACTTCAAATAAAACGCAAAATTGATATCGAATGTCATTAACATCAAGAGGACAGCATTTTTAGCACTCTGTTGCTAAGCAATACTTTCCTGTTCTTAATATATAATCGTTAAGCCTTATCTTCCATGGAAATGCAGTCAAGTACACTCCAAATTTAAATTCAGGTCTAACAAATCCGTACTTAAGATACTGTGACGCCACTATGTGACCTTTTCATCCTTAATGACGTTATGAGGCACGATCTCATCCGAAGATATAGATGATCCAAAGTGGTTAATGATTTAATACATAATTTATGGAACGAGCAGAATAAATTCCAGTTTTTGCGAGCATTGGTAAGGAAAACTGAAAAATTTTCCACCGGTTTCATAAATTTAATATTCGATCATTCCCCATTTGAGATTCTGTTTATCATAGTGCGTCTATTTTAGTGGAATTAATTTGTATAGAAAGAAGAACTGATTGTATTTTTATTCTGGTTCCAGACGTATCACCTTTCAAATATTGCGAGTTGAATCAATAATGTACAGAACGATATCCATTGACATTTACAATTTTTTTACAAATTATAATTCAAAGAGCAACTGTCCTTTCAAATAAGTATAACATTTAACATGAATCACACCATTCTTCAACACTGGATATCCGATGGATGTTCCTGTGTGATGTCAGCTGGAGTAGCTGATGCGACATAGACATAGATTTCAAGGAGGCTGTTAACTTTTTCACCGTAAAGTGTCGATTCCAGTTTTGACATTCACCACATATGCAGTATTGGATTGGACAGAAATGGTAGCATTCCAGTTGTTGGATATTAGTGTGACGAGATGATTAATGGATGCATAAATTGCATACTAAATCTAGACAAGAGATATTGCTAAGTATAGTGATTCCAGATTTAATTTTTATGACTGAAACTTTGCATTAGTTGATTGCGTAGATATCTGTAAACAACTTATTTATAACTTAAAACATGACAAACATCAGTTATACACAAGACTCTATCTTCAGTCATGGACATAAGGCAAGTTCGCAGTATAAATTAAATATACGTAACACCTCAACTCATTAAGATAAAAAATTTATAAACTAAAACTTTCTTTTACATATTAGTCAAATATATATATGATACCATAATAATTAAACTTGCACAGATAGATGTTGTATGAATGATACAAAATATACCTAAAGCGATATAGTACTTCTATACACGTGAAAGTGCATCTGCATTCAGATTATCTTTTCCATTGATGTGCCTAATGTCTATGTTGTATTCCAGCAACATCAAACTCCATATCAGGAGTCTTTGAATTTTGATTTTCTTTCTGTTAATGAAAGTAAGGGTGTGTGATCACTGAATACAATAATCGGAGAAGGAGATGAACTAATATATGTGTCAAAGTGTTGCAAAACCAATATCAAAGCCAAGCATTCCTTCTCGAATATGTTCTTGTTTAATTGTTTTTATTAAACAGCATACTGGATAGTGCTCACCTTTTTTGTCTTCATGAGTCAATACTCCTCCAGCTCCTACATCACTTGCATGAACACATACTTTAAATAATTGACTGAAATTTGGAGCTGAAAGAACTGGTTCACTCTTAAGTAAGGTCTTGGATTTATCAAATACTTCCTGACATTTGTCAGACCAATAAAGCTTGCATTCCGTACTCAACAAATTGGTCAGGGGTTCAGCAACTACTGAAATATTTGAGAAAAAAATTCCGATAATATTCAGCAATACCCAAAAATCGCATCAGCTGCTTTTTACTACCCGGCACTGAGAATTCAGAGATAACCTTCACCTTAACTTCAACAGGTTTAATTTGACCGTGTCCTGGAATATATCTAAAGGATGTAACACAAGCGTTTCAAAACCACCTTGTACCTAAATTAATAATCAGATTTGCATCACTGAATCGATCAAGAATTTCTGAATGTTTTTCAAATGATCTTTCCAGGTATCGTTGTAAATGATGACATCATCGATTTACCTAGACCATATGTTATTATGCCCATTAAAGACTGGATGGTTAAAGGAGAATTTTTCATACCAAGCGGCATCACTTTATATTGATAAAGTCCATCTGGAGCTGCACGTGCCGAAATTTCATTTGCTTTTTCCGTGCGTGAAATTTGTCAGAATCCTTTTAAAAGGACATATTTTTCCATTTAAATTTTGTCAATGAAGTCATCTATTCCTGCCATTGAAAATGAGTCAGTGTTAGTGACACTGTCCATGTTTCTATAGTAATTATACATACGGAATGTTTTATCTGCTTTAGGCACTAGAATACATGTTGAACACCAGTTACTTTTTGCTTGATTCTGTGAAATCATTCTCCAGGAAATATTGAATTTCTGTTTTCAGACATTCCTGTTTGAGATAATTAATCCTGTAAGGATATTGTCAACGTTGTGATAGATTTTATTTGTTCGGTTTGAAACATCAGGAAATAAATGCTGATATTCACATAACAGCTGTCTGAATTCATTGTTTTCCTGTGGTTGTATGTGATCGTTTCTGGTCCAGATTGTTTACTATCTCCGATTTGTTTCAGTTCACTCATTTCTTGTGATTGTAGATGTGAAAGTGTTTGGTCCATAATGTTTAATATTTTTAATTCCCGTGATTTATTTGCATTCCATCGTTTGCATCCTCACTGTGTGGGACAGGTACAACTGAATTGATTCATTAATTAACTGGGCTATCCCTACCAAAATGTTAATCTAACATATTTTTATGACAAAGATGTTTCTATTTCCTTCTTCTAGGAGAGTTAATGAGATAATTTTAGCCATTTACTTTCTTTCCAATTGTACAAGGACCATACAATTTAGTCCAAAGAACATTTCGAAGAATGGGCAAGAGAGGCAAAACTTTATCTCCATGCTGAAAACTCCTTTCCTTTTTTTTTTTTTTAACTGGGCAGAGTGAATAATAGTTCTTGCTACTTCAGAAGCTTTAGACAACTTCTATTTGAAATCAGAAACATAGAAACATAGTGAAGAAGATTAAATTCTGCATCTTCAGCTGAAAGAATTTTCTTCTTTGGTAACTTCAATGGTCCACGGACAGTGTGTCCAAAAACTAGTTCAAAATGACTAAACCTAATTATTCTTGAACGGATTCTCTAACAGCGAACAACAGCAAATCATTCAATATAACCAAATCATACTCTTTAAAGTTTGACGAAATCTTTCTTGACTTTCAGGGTGACAGGCAGAAGATTTAATCCGTTGGATGCGTAATTCATGCACAACTTGTTGGAAAATAATTCCAGACATCACATGTTACTTTGATCAGATGGGACAGATTTAAGAAGGCCAACAAGTGTCAAAAACTTTGTCAAAGATTTTTGTCATGGTTTAAAGTTTTAATATTTTATCACAGATTTTTGTTATGGGTTTAAGTTTTAATATTCAACAAAGGAATTGCCTCTGGAACTCTTGTGGACGCACATATTATGGTCAACAACTATTGGTTGCCTAGCTTCGTCTTGTGTAAGGGAGCTTCGAAGTCTACTATTATTCTGCTAAATGGTTCGTCAAATGCATGACTAGGTTACAGATGAGCCTTAGGTATCTTCTGATCGGGTTTTCCATACTATTTGACAAATGTGACAAGATCTACAATATTTCGAAACATCACTTTTAATTTTCGGCCAATACAAATAATTCAAGCTATTGTGATAAATTGTATTAGCTCCTAAATGACCGGCTAAGGAGGTTCATGGGCTGGACTAAGAATTTCCTATCCATATGACCTTGGAACGAAATATTGAGAGCTCATTGACCACTCATCACCGGCGGGTACTTCAGGTGGTCTCCATTCTCTCATAAGGCCCCCATTTTGCACAAAATAACAAAATGGGACTTGTGTGGCCTCAAGTTAGCTAACAGTCCTCTGAAACAAGTAGGATCGTGTCCCTATTCAACAATGAGTGATTCTATTTTGTCACCCTGGTTAGAATAGAGGGAATGATTAGTAAAAAGAGGATCACTGTGAACAATATCTATTGGCTGATCAACACGAGTAGCATAAGTGATCTCCTCAAAAGAGTAACCAATAAACGTGTCAGCTAAAGGAATAATTTCCGATCACCTTTCTTTCTTAACATCTCTTTTTCCATAGCTCTGGTAACTGAACAAGTGGGATATATATCAGGGGTTTAATTCTCAACAGGAACAATGTTTTCATCCAAACAAGGCTTGTCAGTTAGAAGTGGATTAACAACAACTGTATCTCCAGCTAGGTCACTTCCTAATAATAAATGAATATTCTCAATGGGTTAAGAAGTCAATTCTCCGACAGTCACGGGTCCTGAGACTAAATCGGATGCCAAAATTACACAGTAGATAGGAACATTAACAAAGCCCGCACTCTATTTCCTCAACAAGAACACTTTCAGTAGAATAAGACTTCTCAGAAAAAGACAAAGTACCTGATAACAACAAATTCTGATAATCTAAGTGTTCCCTAATAATTGCATAGGGATAGGCTTGGCAAAATCACCAATAAGCGATATAGAACCTTTCGACAAGAATGGTTCATAATTCTCCAAATTAGAATGAGACTGTTTGTTAGACCCAGTCACTATATTCTTTCAATACCAAACTGTGACATTTGCCTCTTTGAAATAAGAGCATTTGGAATAGCTCTGTTTTTATTATGTTCCTTATTTTTCAACTTGTATTAATCAGAAATGACGTGCTTTTTCTTTTTACAGTAAGTTCACGTAGGATGAGATAAGGAGTTCTGAATAGTTTTATGAGAAGTTTGAATCTAAACGTGGTGCCGGATCAAGATTTGGAAGTGCTTGTATTAGGGTGAGATGATTTGCTTTCCTAACAACTGCTGAGAAGATGACTTAATGACAAATGAATCTTTGCGAGTCAAGGATAAGCATCAGCTGTCCCAGCAGCAGTTTCCAGTGTTTCTACCTTTTGCTCATCAAAATGGGTCTTGACATCACTAAGGGCGAAATTTTTGAACTCTTCAACGAATATGAGCTGTGTCTGAGGTTATCGCAATCTTGATCAACCTTCGTGGTTGAGCACCACCTGTGACAGAGTTGATCTTTATCCTTTGAAAATTCGATATGGGTTTGCCCCGTTTCTTTTTACAACTCCTAAAACGTTGTCGTCATGCTTCAGGTACTAACAAAAGACCCTTCAAGGTACATTCCTTAATTAACATCATAATCAGTACTTTTGTTGTACCGCTAGTGAAGTGTAGACTTCACGAGCGTTGCCAATAAGTAAACTTTATGATAATAAAGTCCAATAGTCTCTTGGCCATTTTAAGTTTTCAGCAAGTTTCTCAAAATGAGGAAAATATTTATCAACGTCTTTTTCTTTAAAAGGGGGGACTAACCTAATATTTTCTTAAGGTATTTGTACATAAAAGTTATTTATTCCTATCTTAAGAACAGTCTATGGAGTTTTTTACTACTGTGTTCAGATACAAATCTAGAGAATTATTTAAATCATTCATTATAATTACTAAAGTGCTCATTGACTGGATTAACACTATTTCTAGATTATCGTGAATTATTTAAAGACATTCTGGATTACATCACTGTGTCATATCAGAACATTCAGGACTATTGGACTTCATTCGGAACATTCTATACATTTGGACTTGTGATAGAATATTTATGATTATTCAGAATCTTGATTCACAGTACTGTAAGTTCCTCATAAATTATAATTTTTGGGCTTAGAGAATGAAAGTATTTGTTGATTTTACTAAACTTATTGGTTCTGCTTCTTTCTGTTACTTTGTTTAACATCACAGAGTCGTGACAAAAACTGGGGGCTCGTCCGGGATCTGAATTGTCTTTAAAATATTTTACAGAAGTTAGACTTGCTTTTAAAATTTAAATTTACTCTTTTTCGGAATTTTCGTTGTCCCTGGTAATGATTTTAATATTTGGGAAATCATTAGTGAAACCAACAAGCAGTCATGTCTTTTGATGTAGTGAACCTTTTGTTTTGAAATCCTACCCAGAAGGGGTTAGAGTCTATGGAAAAGGACGAGTTGCTTGAGCTTGCCCGACATTTTGATATCTCAGATTTAAAAGCATCGTTATCAAAGCAATAAATAAAACATATTTTGGTCCAGTATTTGGTGGGAAAGGAAATGTTTGGATAAAAGTGCTTTGAGTTTGATTAATAAGTTTGTCTGTGGTTTTGATAAATAGATGGAATTGGAATTATCAAAACTTGAGCTTCAGAGCGAAATGATGGAACTGAAAATTCAGAAAAAAAAGAAAAGTAGAGGCAAATAAAGAGAGAGAGAGAGAGAGAGAGAGAGAGAGAGAGAGAGAGAGAGATATGCAATCGAAATTAGAAGAAATAGAACTGGCAGGAGAGAGAGAGAGAGAGAGAGAGAGAGAGAGAGAGAGAGAGAGAGAGAGAGAGAGAGATGCAATCGAAATTAGAAGAAATAGAACTGGCAGGCGGAGGACACACACCCCTTTACATATAAGTTCAGGTGTTGATGTTGCTTAAGATGATTTGTGCTCGTGATCTATGAATCGAAGAGAAATAATACTCGTGAGCTATGATCATTAACGATTTTGTATTGAATAGAAACTGGTAAATGACGTGTTATTGTTAACAGATACAAACATGAGCTAAGAAAGGTGACTCATGAAAGAAACGTTTACGGGAAAGAGATACTCACAAAGATATACTTGTGAACAAAGAAATCTCAAGGAAAAGCCAAAAATTGTGATGGAAACAGAAATAAAGCACCCCTAAATCAAAATCGAAAGTGATAAGATTTGAGTAGGAATATTATTGTCCATACTGCCGTACTACTCTTTTGTACAAAGTCTGACAGTTCTACTGATCCTTGAATTTTACGACTTTGTGCCTGTAGATGAAATCAAAATGGAATCATTGAGTATTATTACATAAATAACTTATATCAAACCGTTGAGCTTGAGCAAATGTTACCGAATTACAGAAAGACAAATTGAAGAAGAAAAAGAAAAATGTTTTAGTGGCATATTTCCCACTTTCACTGGTTTATACGCGTCAAGAAATCTAATTTACATCATTCTGTATTATTGTTCTTGCCTGATACCGTCCCTTAGTTTATGTCTCACTTAAAGACTTCACAAATGTCTTATGAAATACCGGCGACACCAAGATTTTGAATCTGAGTACATATTGTTCTCCCAAGTCTACGCAGAAGTTTATCGCAGGTTACGACAATGCAGTTCATATTAAGACATAAAAAAATGGATTATTGACACTGTTCTTATAAAAATTCTAAAAAGATTTTATCATATACGTTTATATATTCTCTTGCAACACAAATGTTGAACACTTGAAAGACTAGGAAATTGCATTGACATGATGAGTGTATTAGCGATAGATGACTGTTCGTTTGTACGTACTTTTATGGAAAGGATGTACACTAATGATATTAATAATTTAGGTCAACTATGAAAATGGGCAATATTCAATTATGTGGAAAAACACAAAATCAAAACAATCGTTTTGCTACATATGTAATACCCAAATATGCTTTCCATGAGTAATTATGTGGATATAAAAGAATCGGCCCTGAATTTGCTTGGGACACCATATGGAAATGTGCATTCGCTGTCAAACCGGGAAACCGATAGATTTGCTCGACATATCGTTTTACGAGCTGTTTGTTATTGGGAGTCCCCTTTTCCGACCCCACCCCACCCCCGAATCCCCCACAAAACAAAACAACAACAACATAATGAAATGAAAGCGCAATCTTATTCTCTTCATAAATTTAATAATAAAAAGTTTGCATCTGGACTTACATAAGGCACTGATGATTTTGAGCTTTTAGGTCAACTATAAAAATGGCCAGCATTCATTTTTGCGGATTAAACAATAACCAAAAACAAAATTCGTCGAATTTGTTGTGGCACGGCAAGAAATTAATGCAAATACGGAAGAGGCGAACGACTGAGTGCACTAAATCTATCTTTTCAAACGGGAAATGGCGTTCACAATAACTTGGCCGATTCGTTGACGGACCGATTTTAAGCATTAACAATCATTCACGAGCCATTATTTCCGACTAAGCGGCTTAATTTCCGTGTAGATGGACAGGCTAGATAGAAATGCTCATGAGGCTGCAATTAATTAAAAAAGTTGCTTCTAACAAATGAAAGAAAACAATTAATCGAAATGCCCCTAAATGCAATTTACTATCCAGATAACTGAATTAAATGAAATAAATGAATAAGTGAACTGATGAATGTACGAATCAATGAATGAATGATTATTGCGTGAATGAGGGAATGCACGGAGTTATGAATGAATGAATGAATGAATGAGCGAGCGAACGAACGAACGAATGAATGAATGAGTCAATTATTTGCTTCTTAGTTCACTTGATGGATCAGTAGGTACATTCGATGGATCAATGGGTACATTCGATGGATCAATGGATACATTCAATAGGCCTGTCCATAGATCAGTCAACTGATCAACCAACATAATTCTTCCACACATCTGTCCATCCTTCCAACCATTATACCGTCACTTCATCTTTTACAGGTGACTGAATAAAAGTAACATTGTATGATGTTATTGTTGTTGTTGTTGTTATAAGGTTTAACGCCATTTTTCAGCACAAGATAGGCTATACATGGCGGCCAGTATTAATGGTGGAGGAAGAACCCGGGAAAACCCCGGAAAGAACCACCGACCCACGAACAATGTATGATTCGACAGGAGTTTCTAATTTCTGGCTAGCTATGTATACATACATTTAATTTAAGTGGAGGCTGTGACTAGCTTTATTTATGGTTTATAGAACCTATTTACCACTTGAAAAACTGTTTACATCATAATTTCCTTATAATTATAAAACACTCGTACTGGCAGAAATGCGATTAATCAAACAAGTGGAACAGTCGCTATAGCCATTAGAAAACTACTTTAAAATGTATTAAAATATACAACACCCTCCGCCCACAACGTCCGCTTTCTTCGCCCAAGCTTCAGAAGTTCCGGTGTTTTCCAAAACCGGTTATATCCATTAGGCTGCCAGCAAACGACTCCTACATGTCTCATGTTGATTACACTACTGATCCACGAAACTGAACATTTCTGCTATTCTCGCATGCTTGATTAAAAAAAAAAAAAAAAATATCATACAAGCACAGAAACACAAGTAGGTTATTTAGCATACACGACGAGTTATATGCTACTTAATAAGAACATCGAGACGAGCTACATGGTACTTAATAAGAACATTGAGACGAGTTACACGGTACTTAAGAATCTTGAGACGAGTTACATGCTACTTAATAAGAACATAGAGACGAGTTACATGATACTTAATAAGAACATAGAGATGAGTGACATGGTACTTAATACGAACATTGAGACGAGTTACACGGTACTTAACAAGAACCTTGAGACGAGTTACATGCTACTTAATAACAACATAGAGACGAGCTACATCGTACTAAATACGAGCATAGAGACGAGTTATATGGTACTTAATAAGAACATAGAGATGAGTTACATGCTACTTAACAAGAAGATAGAGAGGAGTTACATGATACCTAATAAGAACATTGAGACGAGTTACACGGTTCTTAATAAGAACACAGAGACGAGTTACATGGTACTTAACAAAAACATAGAGACGATCGACATGCTACTTAATAAGAACATAGAGACGAGCTACATGGTACTTCATACGAACATAGAGACGAGTTACATGGTACTTAATAAGAACATTGAGATGAGTTATATGCTACTTAATAAGAACATAGAGACGAGTTACACGGTACTTAATAAGAACATAGAGACGAGCTACATGCTACTTAATAAGAACATAGAGACGAGCTACATGGTACTTCATAAGCACTTAGAGACGAGTTACATGGTACTTAATAAGAACATAGAGACGAGTTACATGGTACTTAATAAGAACATTGAGACGAGTTACATGGTACTTAATAAGAACATTGAGACGAGTTATATGCTACTTAATAAGAACATAGAGACGAGTTGCACGGTACTTAATAAGAACATAGAGACGAGCTACATGGTACTTCATAAGAACTTAGAGACGAGTTACATGGTACTTCATAAGAACTTAGAGACGAGTTACATGGTACTTAATAAGAATAAAAAGACGAGTTATATGGAATTTAATGAGAACATAAAAACGAGCTACATGGTACTTATTGAGAACTTGGACAAGACTATATAGTACAGCCCACACTGTCTACTAAGACATTTTTAGCTGTCAGAGAATGAGAACTGTAAAACAAAGATACTCGTATATGTCAGCCAGATAAAATGTACTTTTTCTCCTTGGCATATTAACATGGATGTACGAAAAAAGCCCCCCCCCCCCACCAAAAAAAACAACAAAAGGCAAGCCTAACAAAGAAAATCCTTTAATCATTATTTTTGGCTGATGTCGGGTTATTATAACGGACGCTCTTAAATATACACCAGGAATGTTCAGAAAGATCTTTTGAATTAACTTTGTGCAATCTATCTTAATAAGTATTTTGATATATATCCCACATGAATAAAATATCTATTTTCCTTTAATCTTTTTGTCTTCATGATTTCACATTGCTAATATAGGATCTAATTTCATCTGTAAGGGACAGAAAATGAGCATTAAATAATATCCAAAAGTTTTATTTCCATTTTGTATCAGCTAACTTGTGGAAATATATTTGAAATTCAGTACTTTGCTACTCACGCTCTCTGTATCTGTTATGTTCTAATTGTTATGAAAATAATCAAACCTCCTATTACCCCTAGTACCGTCAACGTTTACCATCTCAGGTGTCTCGAGCTAGTTTTTTTAACCTGCAAATGGCTAAGCATACCCAGAAAAACAAAATTTTGGAATCTCATATATTTTGGGAATGAATAGTCTTTTGAATACATGTTCACTCCTTTACATTTCTGAGTGACACGGTGTAAAGTTTAATGCTTTTTTGTGCCTGCACACTTAATGTCATTTCGAAATTTCAGTGTCGTGCATATTTTTACTTCATGTTACCATTATCTTTTAATTTTAAATAAATTCTGCACAGTTTTAACATCTGTACGTTTCGTATTTTATCTTGTTGTTCTTTGTGTTTACATTTATTTGTTAAGGTTCATCTTCCTAAATTTGTGTGCAACGTATTTTACATGGAGACTCCCAACCCCCCAACCCCCCAACTTTACCTTTAGTTGGCATCAAATAGCGACAATTGTGGATGTATAGACAAGTGGGCGGATGGGGCTAAGATATTCTTTTATCTCCAGACGGAGTATATTCTTCTCAAAACAATCGCATGCCCCCAACTAATGAAACATATTCTCTCTTTAAAGGCCTAGGCTAGTATTGGGAACAAGGCGGAAGAGCTGGATTGGCTCCCCAGGGGTCATGTGGTGATAGCAGAGCCTCATTAAGACATTACCACTGTACCCTGCAAAATTCACCGGGATTAGTTCATACTACTAAGCAGGGATATTGCACCCATTGGCGCCCGCAGGATTTTTTGCAAGGTGGTGGGGTGAGGCAGTCAGTCACGGCCGGGAGAGTTAGTTTAATAAGCAGTCTGAAACTAAAGCTAATATTTACTAAGCGTTTTGAATAGAATCTTGTGACATATTTTCATATTTTCAGCTTCATTTGCATGATTAAACTTGTAGGAACATATATATATATATATATATATATATATATATATATATATATATATATATATATATATATATATATATATATATATATATATATATGTGGTATGATGGGGGGGTCACGTGACCCCCCCTTGACCTACGCTGCGGGCGCCCATGAGACATTGCTTAGGTCTTCATCAGAGAGATTAACACCATTGTTCTGTGAGACAGAACCTTCCTGAAGTTGTATTGTTTCACAGGGCACATTTTAATGTAACTGACGTTGAGATGTAACACAGGGCACCTTTTAATGTAACTGACACGGAGATGTCACCCAGCTCACCTTTTAACATAACTGACATTGAAATGGTTTGCATTTTTGCTATAGAACAGTATAGATGTCCCATCATTATGGGTAAAATGAGCTTGCTATTATCTATTGCAACAACTGGCTGAATACGAGACACGATACATCTGGAATATATCACTTATCATTGTTTCTTGAAAGTGTACACTGTCGCGGGGTTCTTCTAAATCTTTTAAAAACAGAGAATCAACAGTATAGCGGTAACCCCCCCCCCCCAAAAAAACCCCACTAACAAAATAAACAACAACAACAACAAAAAACAAACCAAAACACCCCCCCAAAAAAACAAAACACCTACCCCCCAAAAATAACTGAAAACAAAACACCCTCCAACCCCCCCCCAACAAAAACAAAACAAACAAATCAAAACAAAACATTCTCCAAAAAACAACTACTAAAATGTGACTGCTTCACTGCCTCTGGAAAAAATTGTATATTGTTGCCCAGACTCAAGCTATCACTCGTCTTAACTGTCAGTCATTTGTGTGAACATTTTAATTTATATTTCTAAAAAGCTCTAAAACTTTAAATTTTTATTATATTTTTAATTGTGTTTCCATTTCAAACCCATGTTAAGACAGAAGGTTTCTTATATTAGAAACAAGACCTTGCTGCTTTAAAAATGACATAATTAAGTAAGATATGTCAAAATTCCATTTTGGAGTCTGTCTTAAAAGCATCTGGTCCAAAGACTGCACCATGCTGAACATCAGCTTTACATAATATATGACAGGAGTCAAACTCCTCGTTCGCAATGAAAATTAACAAAATTTCTTAAGTTAAATTGAAATATGTTTGGCATACAAATACGAATTTCACAATAATTGGCCACAAAAAGGGGGTCTGATAGGATTCAGCTAACAATTTTATTAATTCTGGATTAATACCCACAAATGTATCCCTTATATATTTGCAGAGTATTTCCCTTCTCTTTTTTCATGGTGATCCTTGCGTTAGATTCAGACATTCTAGGTACGTATTTAAAAAAAATTAGTTTAGAATATGAGTATTATGGCGTGAGTCACAGTCTGCAAGGCCGCGGACAGGATATGTCGGCTCTAGGATACTTTTTTCAGTAGGCCTTTGTGAATTACAACTTGTGACGGCGGTGGGCGTCCTGACCGTTGTGGGTCCCCGGAATGTTTCCTAGTTGTCCGACCTTGTCAAAGTCCCTGACTCGCTATATGTAACTTGGTTACAGTGTACAATGAGTGTTCAGGCATTGATGATGTCCAGAAATGAAGCTCGTGACCAATGATACGTTGCTATGTTACTGTTCATGCTTATGACAAGAACTTTACTGTAAGTTAATATAAGAAGTGTTTTGGTTAACATATGATATAATTTGGATCTGGACATACCAGAAAGTTCGATACCGAAAAGCGAAGCCAGATAATAGATAGCAGGCATGGGCAACTTCCTCCAGGGCGCGGGCCAAATAAGTGAATTATAAAGTCACGCCCTATGTTGTAAATGAACGGATAAAACCAGGTTTTCGGCCCGCAGGCCGTATTTTGCCTACCCGTGGTATATAGGGAACATAACTGTATCATGAGGTCAGTTGTATGCTAAGTCTTAACTAACCTTTGCTGGGCTCCGGGTGGCTGAGCGGTCTAAAGTGCTCGCCTTGATCGATCAGTGCCGTCTCATCTGTGTCCGCGTGGGCTCGAGTCTCGGTCTCAGCCAATGTGAGTATATGAGAATGCTTCCCGTTGGTAGGTGGTTCTTACCTGATTTCCCCTTGTTCTCCCTTCACTAGTTAGACTGGTCGCTATGTATAACCTATCTTCCACTGAGAAATGACGTTCGCTAAAAAAAAAAAAACAACAAAAAGAATACCCCCCAAAATTTAAAAAAAGAACAACAACAACAACAACAAAAAAAACCAAAAAAAAAACAAAAAAAACCCCAAGAATATGAACAACTGACTTGCCTCCCAAATTGCTGGGTTAGACCACAAAGTGCTCCGATGAGCATGGGCAGTTACATGTTTCACAAAATCACACGTGAACATATTTTTACGAATAATTTTACTTAAATCAAATAAGAATCAAAATTGATTGATGTCGGAAGAAAGTCATCAAAGCAGAGTAATATGCTCTCTTAACATACATATTGTAACAGATTGGGGGGGGGGTATGGGCTAACGTGTGTAAATGTAATAATAAATTTAAAGAAATGCTCAAAGTCAATATCTTTTTATTCTTGACTATGAAATTGTAGTAAGATGCTTAATAAAAGAAATACGACTAAAACATGAATGCATGTGTTTGGTTACGTGTAACATATGCAATACACAAATGCTATAATATGCTGGCCTTCATAACTTTAACGTAATTATTCAGCAAGAAATGGACGAGCCACGGAGTAAGTATTTTGAAAGTTAGCCCTAATTTCTTAGTGTGGCGGGAGATAGCTGCTTATTTATGTGGCACAATATTACTTTCATATTAAGCTTGAATGAATAGCAGTGAATTGAATTTGCTTGAATTGAATTGATTCCTATTGTTGTACTATATATAAAATTCCAGTCTGTTTTTGAGAATAAAGAAGTTAAAATTCATTGACTTGTCTTATTTTTATAAGTATCTATGAGCTTCTTAATGTCATTCAATAAAGTTGTAATTATAACTACCTCAATGCAGTGTTCTTTTTATTTGGTGGAGAGATGTTGATAGAGGCGCTAATGTTGACAGCTATCTGCCGAATTTCGAATTGCGCTCCCATTTATACTCTTCGGAAAATAGTCATGTGACGTGATTTTAACCAATCATTGCTTGTCCGGGACGCCGAACAGGTCAGATGGTGCCGAACAGATACTCTACAACCAGCGACACAAACTGAGGGTTAATATACAATTTAACTATCATCACTTGTCCGTTTACACTTTGTCATTAGCAAATATATAAACATTACGTATTATATCGTGTCCCTCAAACGTCAACGTACTTTTAAGTTGTAACCAAGACTGTTAAGCTTGGGTGAAGAGTACACAACTACCAATGAACGCTGATAACATTGAAAATATACTGACCAGCATAAACATTAAGAATACACTATTAAAATATTCAAAACATACTTATATTTGTATAAAAGAAGGCCAGCATTTACAATCAACAAGTGAAATGCAATCAAAAATGTGAACTTGACAAATTTACTGTGTGGAACCGGTCATGTGATCTAGTGTCGGCCATCTTGCCTGCAGACGTATTTTCGTGATGTTAGCTGTTGGAGTCATCGAGCTTAGTGCTATTCAAATGATGATTTGGATGTGAATTTAAGTGTGATAAACATATTTCTGGGTGTGAGATATTCATATAAAATAAGATTCCAGAAGCTTTTGTGAGTATTTAACAATGTGCGAGGTTGAAATCGATGACATTTGTTACCACATGACCGGCGATCACATTGACATATAGCATGAAAAGTTTAAAACAGATGTCATGATAAGTCGCGATCTATACATTTATATTACATACAGTGTTCAAATTCATTCTTTCAGCAGTTTGTATATATTCATTGACCTGAACAACATGTTAAAATTATGACATAAAAAAAACAAACTCCATCCTCCCCATCCATCATATTACAGCTTTTGAGCCCTCAGGTCTATTACACCCCCCCCCCCACTTAAATAGAATTGATGCTCCTGAATAAAAAAGGAAACCCACAATTTCAGTTAGACTAGCAGTTTTAAAAGATGATACATTTTAATTAATACGCAGGGAAACTGTTTTTATCCTCCTCAAGACGTCATCAGTGGATTTATCTCTTCTAGACATTGACCCGTCAACCATCGCTACGAATTCTTCATCTGCTGTTGATTTGCAACCATGTATGGCCAGTTGTCGGAGCCATTCATAGTTATAATACCTGGCTTTTCTTGGGACCATCTCTCCCCCATATGCCGGTTCAGCTGTTCCTGGAAGAGCTAACGTATTGTATTTGTCTAGGAGGTAACTCCTCTCCAAGGTTGGATTCATCCTTGATCCCGCCCCTGTCTCTAATGTCATGGCTGCATATTCCCACGAGAACAGCTTCTGGTCAGGCGTCATTTTGGTCCATCCCTCCGGTGGCCAGTGGATCACAGTGAACCCTTCCGTAAATGTGAACTGCATTTCTTTCTTCCAGTCCCGGCGAGCAGGGGCCAAAAGAGGCATGCATCCCATTTCCAAGAACATCAAAATTCTTTCTTTTTTGATCAAGCACATCTTTGGTGTGCTACTGGCTGTGATTGGAATCTGGGGTGGAGAAGAATTCTTTATAGACAAGTCTAGGGCTTCAGGAGCTTCCTCCGCTACACTGGGAGTTTTCATCGTTGTACATCTTGTCGTTGGCGGATTTAGATTCACTTCTTTTGGCGTGGTTGGTAAACTGACAGAAGGTTTCTCAACTGCACGAGGTGGCGTAAATGTGGCTGAAGCTTGGCTGATAAGTATGATGGCA
>JAECUM010017530.1:0-51670 GCA_016617855.1 Megalonaias nervosa | reverse complement strand
CAAGTTTATGGGGCTAAAGAGTCGAAAGTTTATGGGGACAAACGGAATTTTAACGTTAACTTTGTTTATATGTATACAATCCAACACACGATACATACTATCCAGCAATAGATTTTGGATTACAACCCAAACACACCTATACTATCCAACAAGCTCTTTTTGATTACTATCCAACCCCAACCCCCTCAAACTATGTAACGAAAAAGATAGGAGTGTCCATAAACACTTGCATTATACTTATCAAAACGCATAAACTTACTATCACACAAGAAGTGGGATGTAAAAGAAGGGGGATAAATAAACACACTCTCTCACACAAATCTCCTACACTATCACACAAGGGTAGTGTGTGTGTGTGTGTGTGTGTGTGTGTGTATCGACACACAGTTGTTTGTTGCTTGTCCTTCGAGTTCTAAGATGATCATGACATTACTAATGGGTTTGATTTCCGTGAGTACGTGAATGGCTGATCAAGCCAGTTTGTACTCTGAACTGCCTGTGACACACTTAGGTGCCGATTAGTTTTGTTTGCTCGATAGAGGACGTGCTACAGCGGTGATTTCCGCTGTTCGCGCTTCTGCACTGTCTCTGAAATTCTCTTTCATTTTAAGTCTGTAACTCCAGAATAGATGAGACTTCGCCAAGTTGAGCAATCCTGTGTACGATCTTCCCAAGACTCTGGGTCAACGTTGAAGTGTTTCAGGGATGACTTGAGGGAATATTTGAGACGTTTTTTACGAATACGGTGCGATCGCTTTCCTTCCTTGAGTTTGCCGAAGAAGACCTTCTTAAGTAGTCGTACGTCTCAGATTCTGATGACGTGGCCTGCTCACCTCAATTGTGATCTCTTTGGCAGAGTGTGGATGCTTTCAATGCCTGCCCGTGTGCGGACCCCAGTGTCTGTCATCTGATCATCATCAGTTTCCTGAGGCAGCCCATGTGAAAATGAATCATTTTCTTGGCATGGCGTTTGTACACCATCTCGGTTTCGCAAGAATACTCAGGATCGGCAACACAAGGGCTATGCGGACATTATGTTTTGTTTCTAGACTGATCCCTCTACTCTCTCACACATTTGCACGTAGCCTGCCAAAGGCCATACTTTCTTTGACAATTCTGGCGTTCTTTTCATCATCGATGTGGACTGTACGTGACAGTGTACTGCCGAGATAGGTGAACTTGTCCACTGCAATGAGGGTTTGGCCATTAACTGTGATGGTAAGCTCTACGTAAGACTTTCCTGGTGCGGGTTGGTGCGTCGCCTCATTCTTCTTGATACTGATTGTGAGACCGAAATTGTCACAAGTTGAGAAGATTGTGAGACCGAAATTGTCACAAGTTGAGAAGTAGTGGTCCATAATGTATTGCATGTCAGACTCAGATTTGGCATTCAGGGAACATTCGTCGGCAAATAGGAATTCACTAACAGTCACTTCCTGTAACTTTGCCTTCGCCTGTAGTCTCCTCAGATTGAATAGATTGAGTCCGATATATAATGTCGATCCTGGTGTCATGGTCGCGGAGGCATCAGTATGCATGGCAGAGAACATGACACTGAAGATGGTTTGGCCAGCACACAGTCCTGCTTGACTCTAATAGTGAATGGGAATAGTTCAGATGACTGTCCGTTGTCCACTACGCGAGCGATTATGCTATCATGTAACTGCCGAACCATCATGATGAATTTCTTTGGGCAATTCACTGTGTCAGATGCTTTTGTCAGGTCGATGAATTTCGCATACAGGTCGGAGTTCTGTTTCTGACATTTCTACTGGAGATTGGCGAGCTGCAAACACCATGCCTTTGGTCCCTCCTCCTTACCTGAAGCCATACGGACTATCTGGCAGGAACCCTTGATCGATATAATGCACAAGATGATCCGGGAAAATTCTGGCAAGTATTTCGCCGGCTATCGACAGCAAAGATATGTCCCCATAGTTGTCGTAGAATTGTGCGTTGCCTTTCCGCTTGTACAAGTGTGGGAATGATGCGTCATTGTACTCCTTGGATATAGTTCCCTGAGCAACCCTAAACCTAAGTATCGACACACTACTTTACCCTCTCACACATACAAACAGAAGAGAAAGGGAGAGTGGTTTTAAGTTGTAGTTGTAAAGATAGACATAAACATAAAACACGAATGTTGTGGACGAGATCTGGATGACTCGAAAAGGGCCTTTTTGTTCTCTGTCACCACTCCTTTTCCTTAGTGGTTACACCACCCGGATCTGGCATATTGTTAACGTCAAGATGTTTTGTGGAGACCACCAACTTAAAAGTAGGTTCCTTTGGCCTCCTTCACCTCATCAGGGATCCGGTCTTTATGCCCCCGCTGACACATTTTCTCATGCACCCTCATCCAAATTTGGCTAAAGTGCAATAAGTCCCTCTCCTTTTTTACTCTCCCCTTTTCTCCTTTGTCATGTTGCCTTAGTCTTCGCCACTTCATTTTCCATTACTTCTCTCACAAATCTATTGGCTGTTTTCAATGAAGTATTGAAGTTATCGGTTGACATGACTCTGTTTGGGATAACACCCCATTTCCTATATCCGGTCTAGGAGGTAATTGACGCTCTCTATTGAATTGATGACTTCCCTCAACTTTCCTGCTTGATAACGTTGGGTTGTTGTCATTCTTCTTTCTTCTTTACTCTGGCAGGATCGACGATGAATGGCACGACAAGTTGCCTCGACTAGGCTTGAATTTACAACGTGTGCGGCCATTAGGCCATTTATGGTGAGTTAATGTACACACGGTGTACTATTTAATTCTCGTCGAATATGTTCGGGAAACCCATTCGACGCTTTCAGATGTGCATGGCACACTTCTTAGTTGTCCATGTTCGGGAGAGAAAAAGGAGGAGAAAGTGCAGGAGGAGTACACCTTGGCGACTCGTGAAGGGTCCAAGTGGTTCAGGTTTGAATTTTTGGTTTTATTTGCCAAAAGTAATTGCTGTTGTAATATACCTTGGCGACTCGTGAAGGGTCCAAATGATCCAGGTTTGAATTTTTATTTTTATTTGCCAAAAGTAATTGCTGTTGTCTTGTACCTCATCTAATATCGGATTATCAATTTAGAAAAATTCTGTAATTTTGGCAATTGTTTGAGAATTGTTAGTTAAACTTAGGAATAGAGTAGAAAGTTACTGCAGACCAGGTTCTTTCCAAGGAGAAAATATCTGATCTTTTCAGACAATCTTAGTTATGTGTGGGTCAGCTTAGCCGGTTATCTAGCAAACTTCTTAGCTATCCAGGTCTGATGATCTCGGCTTGGGACCGCCTTATACTTTATGTGGGTTTTATTGAGGGTCAAACAACAAGACAACATCAATTTTTCCAAATCAGATGCTTAATAAGAGGAATCTGCTCAAACTCAAAACAGGAATACAAACTGACAAAGTTTTAAACGTGAACATATTTGCAGGGTTGACAACGCTAAGGATTCACACTTGACATCCAGTGAGCTAGATCACTTTCATTTTGTCATCGATGCACATTTCGCTTCTGAGCTAAAGAAACGAGATAGCCATAATGTTCAGAAAACCACCTTTTTATTTTATCATAACTTCATGAGTACTCTCGATCAAAATAAGTCTCTAATTGTTGAAAAGGAAAATATAAGACTGCGTTGATGAAGAAAACACATACAATATCGCCCATACTTCATGAAACCTGTGTAATTTCACATTATTTAACTGAGTAGATACAGTATTTCTTCTCATAATGCCAACTACAGCATCCTCCAGAGGAGATAATCCATAAGATTCAAAATATTCCACACTGTGATCGTAGGGAAAGTAAACAACTACTCAGTAGGTTCCTGATTGACCACTGTCGTCTGTCTTTATGATATAGGCTTGACCGTCTTTAAGTTTTCGACTGGGAGGTTCATCTTTAGCACCCACCAATGAATCTTAATAAGCTGTGTACAAAATGTGAGTTAGAAGGCAATGCATTTACCAGTGTTACGACCCTGTAGTTAAATTACATGTGTTAAAATTTGAATTCTTTCTAAATCTTTTTATTTCATTTTTATTTCATTTTTATATCATTAAATATAATTATTATTATGATGATGATTATGTTCGCAGGGTCTGATATTTTGTTAGAAACATCATGTTTATTTAGAACGTAAATGTGACTCGCGTAAGCACGATTTTTGCATGACGGTTTTGTCATATTAAGTAAACAGTCGGAAATAGCTATGTAAATGATTGGTTGTGACCACGGTCATTACTAATAATACTTGTTGACATTCTGTACTACGTTGGCGATATTTCGAAATCTCCAAGATTTCTTCATGCGTGTACATGGGGTGACGTATTAGTTTGCTTTAAAATACTCAGGTAGCTGCGAACAAGTCTAGAGTCATATTTTAACATCTTAGAGAGTCACATCGTAACATCTTATAGAGTTTCTAAATACCTTAAGAAGAAGGTATTCTTTTGTGCTGGAAAGAGTTGTTCGTCGTACATCTTTAGAACAACATGTGTTTTGTTGTTGGTGATACCTGTATTTCGTCTACCTTTAAATAATAATTATTTTCCCTGGAGAACTAGACAACTGGCTTTGGACAAAGACATTTGCTGCAATTAAATCTAAATTGGAACAGGACAATACAAATTGTGCTTCACAGTGAAAATTCTTGACATTTGTGTTTAACCTTCGTCTGACGTCATCATCCGCCATCTTGGAACGGAATTGAGATTCAGACTACTTCAATTTAGAACTGTTTATGCACAGGACTTATGTGTTTTTCACAATTTTAGGACAAATTTTTGGATCTTCTTCGTAAATCGTAAGTCTTGTTTCATATTTTTACCTTTTCACCGTGTTTTCTAGGGAAATAAATTATTTTTGTTAAAACTTACAAAGCTTGTTGTAGTCACTCTTTTCTTTATGTTACTTTAAACAAGCCGATACGTAAGGTATTCAGTTTTTTATTCTTTTTAATTCATCAGTTCACACTTTACGTTTCCTCAAAAAGTTCTACCATGTAAGTCGATGAATGAATGACTGCGTCTCCTTACCGTTTCACAAATGAGCTTTGACGCGTTTCGTTTCCAGAGACGTAGCTGAAAACAAAGAATGGTGACTTAAGCCTGTATACCACTGTCTCGAAATCTTCTCTTCTGAGATGAGAGTCCATGCTTCTTCCAGATACTCCTCCAGCTTGACTCATGATCAAACATTTGTCTTGTTGTTTCTGGCTAGAATGATCGATTTGACATCCATAACATTGTTATCTGAAGGCTTGTGATTTAATCAGCATAGTAACAAGCAAAACAGGAGACTGAATGTTCTACTTGTTCTGGCTATCTTGACATCATGGATGTATGTTTTCTTCTTGTTCTGGGTTTAAAAATGACCAACACATATCGCCTATTTCCACAGGTTATTCTTGTTCCATCTTTTCTTTCTTGATTGATTGGTCATTTCCAGCGCATTGTCAAATTCTGCATACAAAATAATGTTCGCTGTTGTTTGACAGATTGCAATCTTAAATTCCACACGAAGTTTGCCCGATTTTAAAGGGTGGAAAGTTTTCTGGGCAAAGTTGGGTTTTAAAATTCAGGTACATAAGATCTGGCCATCTTGGGTGACTTCTATCTTGGACATGTTGACGTGCTGGAAGTTGATCGATGACTCCGATCAGGGCCACATTGATGACGATGCCAGTGAGCAAATGTGTGGTTAGCTGTCCCTGGAAAACATAATCTACGATCTTGGATCGGAGTCCAGAAGAAATTGTGAAAGTTTTCTCTTCCAGCTACGTGACCGTCGTTCTGCTCAGAGTGGACTGGTGTCGTTTCCACTAGGTAGGACTTCCACATGGGGCAAGTAAAATCTGGCTTCTTCGATGTTCGTTTTATGATCGTTTGCATTAGCCATTAAATGGAACACCGTAGTGTTTCTATTCAGTCTCCCCATACATCCTCTCCATTCAACAGATACTTGTTTTGCAACAATATAACCAAATGAAAACAATCTCCTAATCTGCGTCCATTTTATATTTTCTTTCAACGTTCGTTAATTTCAATATTGTAAGTTAGTCATCCGCGGTCCTCTTTGTCGATCAACTCTTAGATGCACTCCTAGGTATACAGGATACATTTATTTTTACAATTCAATGAATAATCATTATCGAAAATGTAGTTTCACCGTGCCTTTTCCATTGAAGAATAACATATTTTGGCCAAGATGATACATATATTGACGCTGCCAAAATATGAGTTATCGACAGAAGATAAAGAGGATGTACAAATTGACGGTAAACATAATAAGTGTTTCCACCTTCCTGGTAAGCAGTGATGGCAGAATCCATTTGGACAGGAATGACTCTCAGTAATTGAACAGCTGTGTTTGCCACCACCCTGTATTCGACCACAGCCAAGTAAGCAACATCAAATTCATACATTCCTTCAGTTCGACATGGTAGCGAAAATACTTGAAATATCGATTACAGTTGTGAATAGGTATTGTAGCAACGAGAGCAATATATCCAACTAGAATCTTTTTAAAAAAACACCAGTCAAAAAGTAATAAACATCGTTCTGCCGCCCAAAACATCATTAAAACGATTAAAAATTGTATGGTACTTGATCAATACACTTTTGCGAGCTTTCTACAGGGATTTCTCAAATTGCATGTTGGAAATGGCTGCAATCGTTTCAGCTAAATGCTTGGTATTAAAATAATATCTTACAGGAATTCTCATGGCATTGATGGTCAATTGGTGATGTTATTTTTTTGGAGCGCAATAGAGGGTGTCATTTTTGTCTAATTGTTCTTGAATTTTTTCTTTATCTACGATGAAAGTGTTTTGACCTTCGTTGATATTGAGGACTTAAATAGGATGAAGGAGTTTCACCAAAGCTTGTTTCTTATAAACTTCGTGATCCTAGGTGTTACTCTCGACAGTACTCTCTCATTGCACCAACATGTCATAAACATATGCAAGACTGCATATCTTGAGCTGAGACGCATCAGCTCCATTCGCAAGTATCTTTCAGCTGATGCCACTAAAACACTTGTGTGTGTTCCTTAGAACTTTCAAGACTGGACTATTGTGACTCAGTTCTGTCTGGTTCGTCTCAATATCTACTCCAGAAACTTCAAAAAGTTTAAAACACAGCTTCTCGGATCATCCTTAGAGTACCACGATCAGAGCACTCCTCCCCCCAGCTCTGTACCCTACACTGGCTATCTATTCGATCCAGAATTAAAGACAAAATTTATTCTCTGTGCTACGTTTCACTGACGGGCTCTGGTCCAACATACCTATCTGACCTCACCCATGTGTAGACACCAGCAAGATACTTACGCTCCTCTTCTGACACTCGTATTCTCATTATTCCCACTATGAAAATGAAATCATACGGAGAACGTTCTTTTGCATACCAGGGCCCAGCAACGTCGAACGAAATGCCCGCTGAACTTAGACACAAAAACACAGTGATATCATTCAAGAGCGCTTTTAAAACTCACCAATTTCAACTGCAAGAATAGACTTAATGACCTAATAATGTTTCCTTACCATAAATATTTACAGCATGTTTTCTGTTTCCTAATTTCGTGGTGTTTGTTTTTATTTTGTAATCATATTATTATATATGTTTTTTAAGTGTTGTCAAATGATGTAAAGCGCTTAGAGCTTCTAAAGATTAGGCGCTATACAAAGTCCTCATTATTATTATTATTATTATTATTATTATTATTATTATTATCCATTTGTATGGATTTAGGCAATTTGGCTGTGAACAATACAATGTGTTGATGGAAGACATCATTTGAACTGGCGAAAGGTAATGTTAACTAAAAGTGATTATTCCTAGTTCAACGGTTCGGGTTTCTGATGAGTCACTCTTGGTCAAAGGGGATTTTCAAAATGTTCCAGAAGAGGATTGCTGTTGTTATGACAAGAAGAATGGTGACTTTCGTTGGCATCAAGGCAACCGATGTTATTGCTGCTTTTGCTGTTGGTAGTATATTTCAAGAAAGGATTGGGAAGAAGATATCAGATACAACTGCCGAGTAAAATTTACCACAATTGTTTATCTCATTGTTGCAAACTCAGATTTGTAATTGCTGCTCCGATGACACAATACACCACAAAGATTTGGCAGAAAAAAGACGATTTGAGGTTTAGGAACACGTTATCCACAACACATCCACGGAAGTTGTTTCTGAAGTTCTTGAAGAGAGCAACAAGGAGAGGTAATTGACGTGTTTATCGGCATGATAGTCACTTCTTTTTATAGCCGATGACTTGTGAAGCGGCAGTACAAAACTAGGTTGATATCCTTCCCAACGCACTCTCACTTCTTGAAGTCGACGCTTGCCCACTTTATGTATCCCTCGATGACGAATGCTTTTGATATCGTACGTGCGGTCTTCCTTGTTTGCTCACTCTTTGAAACTCAGGCAAATAAATATTCCTTGGAACACATCTTAGTTCACGTCTTCCAAATTATAGACAGGATGATCACTTCCACGCACCTCTTCAGTGACACGAAATAATTTGATTGTTCAGTTAGTTAAATGATCTTCGTCAAAAATATGTTTGCATTTTCCAACATGGACTTAATCTCCGGTCTTTAAAACTTCTTTTTGTTTAGGGGGTGGGGTGGGGGTGGTGACATTCCAAACAATCGATCAAAAACACCATCACTTTGTTTTCAGTGGTCACATCTTCTGGTTGCACATCCGATACTACAACGGTACAATTGATTGCCAGCTTTGTAACACGGTCGATGTATTTGAGAGCGTGTTGATGCGTAAAATATTTGCACAATCGTTCATTCAAAGTTTTTTGAAGCGTTCCTCGAGACTCGCTGTCATTTTAGGATCTTCAGTTATTAAACAAAATAAATATATTCTTTTTTAATTCTTTTTTTCAAAACTGGGTTCAGAAATGTGGTGCCATTATCTGTTTGCAATCGGAGAGGGTGATGACAAGTTTGTTTCACTTTGTTTTAAAGCTGGCACTAATTATGAACTTGTTTTAGAAGTCAAAGGAACTACCCAAGCTTATTTTGAAAACACGTCAATACGTCAATGACACAAAACAAATATGTATAACCACGATTGTACGCTGCCGAATGAGAGACATCGGCTAAATCTGTTTGCCATTGATGATCGATGCCTGCTTGTTTGGTTTGCCTTCTGGAAAAGTTTCCTCGAATGGCATTATGTGACCTGATCATAGATTGTTCTTGTAACAATTGTTGGGCATCAGGCATACGTACACTTTTGAATTTAATTTTAGCAGCATGATACAATTTTTTAATTCATCCGTAACCAGCAGCATGAGCAGTATTATAGTAAATACAGGCTAAAAAGGTGTATCCATGATGTGATTTATTGTTTTATTGCTGCGCCTCATTAAGTTAACTAACTAGCAATGCTCATTTCTTCGTGTGGTATTTTTATGTGTGTGGGGGTGGGAGGTGGGGGTGGAGGTGGACTGCCATGATTTACGTGCCCTACGAGCAAAAGGTGTAAAGGTTGATATCTGAACATGGGTAAGCGGTCTTGGTTTGACCTCAGCCTTCAGTTCTTTCTTTTTCTCTACTACTGGCAATGGTGTAAAAATCAGTTTTTGATCCAACCAATTCTTGATGTAGGTGTTGTTAACTTGCGCAATTTGTTTTAGCTGGAAGAGTGTCGAACTCTTCTTCTTCTTCTTCTTCTTCTGTCATTGCCGTAGCCGTGTCTATCATCCGCTTAGGAGCTGTTGTTACTTTGCCTTTTTCTCTCAGAATCGTCTCATCTGAAGCTTCCTACTGAAGGATTTGAAGACGTTGCAATAATGGTCCGTACCGTTGTAATTTTTTTCTGTTTCTAACAACTCTGTTCTATCCATCAACGATTGTAATTCCTGATGTAACAATGACATCTCGGTGAGAATAAGATTCGGATGTAAATGAGGCATCAGTTTTACGTACAAACAATGGAGTTTTATCCATCGTTTGTATGAAACTAAAGTGAGTTTTCCTCCTTCCATAAAATCCAGAGGCATAAATGACATGTCTTTCCAGAAACGGGTGTTCCTTTCATTTTCTGCCTTATGCCAAGGCTCATCCTAAATGTGCTCCAGCAATTGTATGTATATATGATTAAGAGATAACTTTAGTATATTTTATGCAAAGTTGGTTTATTCATATATGGGTAAACCGTAGTATAATGTTAATAACAATACGAACATTTGTTATTGATCAAATATTTAAAACTCGTATAAACAAATGAGGAAAACAATACTTTTAGTTCGTGTTAATAATGCTTCATACGTCAAATTTACAGAAAATTTCAAAATTAGAATTTGATTTTTACTACAAAAAATATGGTTTTTCTAATGAGTATCCAAGGTGAGAAGTTTTTTGTCAAGGTAAGGGTCAGCTCTCATAATCTAAATATCGAACTTAGAAGATTCCTTTGCTGCAACGGATTTGTCAGATGTGTAAATTGATACAGAAGATGAAAATCATTTCTTACTTGAATGTTCCATTTTCCTGTTCTGTAGACAATCTTATTTCACCTAACAAGCTAATATCGTATAAACTTTCAGGGAAACAAGTAGTTAAATACAGTGTATCGTTGCACGCAAGGGATATCATGCCGAGCGAATCCAACACGTGCGTGAGCGTGGCATGATACTATGTTTCCAATAACCTCACGACAACAGTCGTTATCAGCTGAAAGGTTCTTCAACGCGGAAATACTACACTAAACCTTATTCTAACCACCTAATGACCACACATCACGAAAGTGTAATTTCACGCTTGCATGGTTTTTCTTGTTTCACATTTGTACGATTCACGAGTAAGCCTTTTCGAGCCGAATATTAATACTCTACTCAATGGAATACAAAACGTAACCCAAACACATTATACAAAGAATTATTCCTTTCAACAAATTGCTAAACAAGTATGAAAAAAAAAATTGCAGATAATTCACCATGTTGAAGAGAGGGTCTATTTTACAAAACTAGAAATTGCTCTTAGAAATTGGCTGTTTGCTCGGGTTGAGAAATATCTACTCAACATCGACTCCCAATAACCAGCAACTAATTGCTAAATTCAAACAAAACTATATGAGTAGTAGAGTGTATTTATAGTAAGTGGGAAAGAATATGTCCTCTTACAAAATATATTTTTAATAGTTTACACCTGGTGCAAATTAAGGTCATATTTGATATAGTAATGCATGGAAAATTTATATTTAGTGGGAATGATTATGACATTTACTAGATATGTTTCTTTATTACTTTTTAAATTTTTAACTCGAATAAATTATGAGAAACGTTGTTGAATAAGTAAGTTTAAAACCTCGTTGGTATATGAATACATTAATGACTAAGAAAACCGTCCACTTAATTGATTTAACTATTAACACGATAGGTTTTGCTATGGTTATATCTCTAATGTGAATCACCAATGATATGATATTTAGTTCATGTATGTGTGTGAAATCTTTTGCTGTTTTGGTAATAATATTATCGTTTGACTTTATACCAATGCACTGAATTAAACTGAATTATTAAGTTAAAGGGGCATGGCCTCTTATAACGCTCATTCTTTCCCAAAGAGATCGGTCATTTAACCCTTTGGGTCAGATCTGGAAAGACAAATTCTTCATTATATTTTGCATCAGTTACAGGTGAATTTTAAAAAAAAGGAAAAAAGTGAGATTTAAGTTTTAATTTTGACTTAAACGAAACATCATACAGTAATTTGTCAATTGTGTATATGTATAGGGGATGGGGTACCTGACTTACAAACAGTGTTTATTTTAGAGTACAAGGGAATACCGTAGCAATTGTTTTTCAAAAGAATCTATAATTCAGAATCTTGAATTTGAACGATACGTTACGGATCCAGGTATTCAACAGTACTCTACACGAAAATGCTACCCTTTAACCAGAATTAAAAATGCGGTTTCAGATGTATAAAGCTTGTATGGGCATTTGCTGTATATAATACACCGTTTTTAGTCCTATGCTTTACTGAGTGAAGAGTGACTGGCCAAGGTAACAGCGGACTCGAGATCAACTCCCGTCGAGAAGTTTATCTTTTGTTCGCTGTTCCTTTTTATCAGGTTCGATTATTTAAGGTTTTTTTTTTTTTCTTTTTTTTTTTTTTCCCCATTTTAAATTAACTAGTTGTATCGAATTTATTGCATTTTGACATCTAAGCAAAAATTATGCAATAATTATTGTATTCTTGTAGCTATTTTTTTTCTCCGGGAATGTAATATGCATGGCTTTCCCGTTCCTCTGGCAGTTTATACCCTTGATTTTACTCAGTTCATAAGTAAATATTGTGAGGTATAACAATAATAATAATAATAATAATAATAATAATAATAATAATAATAATGCAAAATGCAAAATAATACTAATAAAATTTTTAAAAAGTCAAAAAAGTGAAGCACACCTGATATGTTCGTAAATTAATAAGGACAGTTTGGCATGCATGATGGATGACACTAGCAGCGCAAGTCATCAATAAACAACTCTTAAGTCCCATAATTACTGACCCAATGAATCAAATTTAAAGTCTGTCACCAGGACGCATACATTTTCGGACCAGGAATCTGTTATTCTATCTGTAAAACGTGTAGCCTCGAGAACTTTCTATACATCAGCCTGTTCCCCGATCTGATTGGCTAGATCCATCCTCTAGTAACTAATTAGATCTACAAGTCAACGGTAGATGGTCAGTATAAAATCTCGACTCATCCGTCCTTACTAAGGAAAAGAGGGCAGTTTGGATTCGTTGCCGTAAATGAATAAGTAACTCTCTCTCTCTCTCTCTCTCTCTCTCTCTCTCTCTCTCTCGTAAATATTTATCAACAACACCGTCTTGTTATAACGTTAATTAATTAAGTTGTTTTCGTTTCATTTATTTTTAAATTTTTATCTCAATTCAGATTAGTTCACACCTAACATTAAAACTTCTACAGATTGACATTATCATCACATGTACATGTGCTTCAATGATGAAGTCAGTTTTCAAAGAACTGGATTAAAATCAAATAAGACAACTGATCAAGTTGCATCTGTCAATTTAAAAAGAAATTGAATACAGCTTAAATTCATCACACATTGATTCCGAAAGGAAGACAACACAAGGATGGGGTACCCCGAGTGACTGAGTGGTCTGAAGCGCTCACCGTTACGGATCACTGCCATCTCACCTCTGCGTGAGTTTGAGTCTCGGGCTCGGCCAGTGTGTGCACGCGAGAAAGCTGGCCAGTAGGTTCCTGTGGGTCGGTGGTTCTTTCTGGACCTTTCCCGGGTTCTTCCTCCACCAGTTATACTGGCCGCCATGTATAGCCTATCTTGTGCTGAAAATGTGCGTTAAATCCCATAACAACAAGACAGGAACGCATTTTTTGTATTAAAAATTTCAAAGTTTATATATTTTATTTCCTTAAGTACATAGGGAGAATGTTTAAGCGAAAATATGCGGTCAGCAGTTTTGCAAAGTTAGCCTATTTGTTAATATGAAGCGTACACCACACTCTGGATAAAATGTCTTTGTACTCGGGGGTTCGATCAGCAGTTATGCAAACTTAGTCTCAGTTTATCTGTTAATTTGCAGCGTACACCACACTTGGGATAATATGAAGCGTACACCACACTTGGGATAATATGAAGCGTACACCACACTTGGGATAATATGTCTGTGTACTCCAGGGATCGATCATCTTCGCTAGCCAAGGTTCTGATAACCCTATCTACACCTTGGCGGATCGAACAGCTATACTGGTGCTTTGTCCTAGCGACATATATTGGATTCATGTGTTGCCTCCCTTAGTATATAATGCCAACTAACCAATAGCGTGGTGCATTGTACATCCGCCGAAACGGTGGTTGTAATTGACCTAAAAAGGATACTTTGTAAGTTTAACATCGAAAGTATGACTATGTACCAGAGGGAAGCCATTACAGGTGTATTTGAGTGAAAGGTATTTATGGAAACACGGACAAACACTGGAAAATTGCTTATTTATCAGTCCATTCAAGTTGTGTGCTCCCTTTGTCTCGATCATGTAGGATCAGTGGTCAAATTTGAACAACTTAATTTTGATTGGATGCGGTGGCTTGCCGCCGCATCCAATGAAATTCACTGACCCGAAGCTCAGAAATATCTGCTCGATATGCCAAGGTGTAGATAGGGTTATCGGAACCTTGGCTAGTTAAGATGGGGATCGATCAGCAGTTATGCAGAGTTGGTCTCAGCTTCGTTTATCTGTAAAGATGCAGCGTATGCCACACTTAGGATCAAAATGTCTGTGTACTCCAGGGATGTGGCGTATGGGCTATATTTAATGTTAAAACTGTACCATTTGCAGTTATTTGTGACAGTAATTCAGTTTGGAAACTTCTTGACATTGTTATAAATAGATCCGTGTTTCAAATATGACTCCTATAAACTTAAATTGTCAGTATATGGTCTGTAACTAAACCATCATAGACAAAAGTTGCTGCGCTTTCGATCAAAATAACTAAATCATCACTTTGGTATCGGCAACTTCAGACTCTGCAGTCGAAAAATCAGTCAGTAACTGTTACATAGATTTATGAATGTTCTTTATTATTTGTCTTTAAAACCAAGTTCATTTCTTTTTAGGTCAGTTTAAATTTTCATAAATATACATATTGACATTCACATGACTGAAATAGATGTGTTTTCCGTCTCGAGGTTCGTGTTTGTTCTAAAACGGGTATTGTTTTACTTTTTTTGCGAGTACCTGCATCAGTAAGATAAACTGTCTTGCTAAATAATTAATCTTTTTTTCTTAATGTAGAAAAGGAAAAACCCTCCTATATTTCTTAACTGATCATTGGGTTCATCTTTAAGTGTCAAATATGACAAATGATTACGAGATTTTTGCTAACAATTCAAAATAATTTTACCATTTTTGCTTTATGACTGTCTTCTTCATATTTCTGAGGAGCATTTGATTTAGTACGACTGAAGTTGTGTTGAGAAAAAGACACTAAAATACAACACTCTTTGTATGACAGCTATATATATATATATATATATATATATATATATATATATATATATATATATATATATATATATATATTCTTTCTTTGTTTCTTCGTTGCAGATTGAGGAAAATGAACGAAGTATCTGCATTGGTATTAGCCGCCATTTTGGCCCTCGCTTCAGCCCAGTTTCAACAGTTTCAACAGATTCAACCAAACACATTTGCACCATACCCAGGTAGAAACACAATTAATGATATATATTTATTTATATAGAAACACTTGTTGAGGTACCCGTCTACAACTTAGATTACATGTGATATATATATATATATATATATATATATATATATATATATATATATATATATATATATATATATATATATATTCGTATCAAATGTTTTCAAATGGCGGCTGTTTGTAGTTTGTTTGATAACAATGAATCTGATGAATGGGTGCATAGTATGGTACCTATTCAAAGTAACCAGTGATGATCTTCCATGTGGATTGAATAAGATTGTATCACTTATTTTTGTACAGTTAATGAGAAAGAATACATGACACTTAGCAGCTCCTGTAACTGCTAAAGTGAACCGACCTTTACAACTGATTAATATTTGTTGGTGTAGTTAGAACTCTGCTCGGCCTCCTCCCCTCCCAATTGTAACTTATAACCACAAGAGCAATAGGATTCCCAATTAAAATTTTTAAAAAGAGGAGGTGGGACAACAAATGGCACGTAGATAGAATAAGAACATAAATGCACACTGTAAGCTTAGTGGCGACTTTTGTGGAACCTTCAGTGACCACTCAGTCATGTGGCTGAGTACATACTTTCTTCATCATCTTCTTCAACGACTGCACGAAGATAAAAAGTCACACAAAATGGGCTTAAATCAGATATGAAGTCCGAGCAAAGAAATTTAAATTTTTTTAATGTTGCCTGCCAAAAGCAATACTCCGCCTACTTTCAGCAAAGTCTTTTCGTTTGCTCAGGAGTTGAAAAGTGAAACATTTTGGCCTGCGGCCACACAAGTCTTTGAAAACTAGGATCATTTTTTGTTCTTTTCATGCTATTTTTTAAAATAAGACACGGAGGAAAATAATCACGGCCTTACACGATCAATCCCTCTAATGGAAGATTCAGAGCTGAACTTTTCAGACCACTTGTTTATCCAAGTCTTCACTTTGTGGGATACACATTTTGTACTGTTAAAGTGGCTACAGGTACTACATAGTGTACAAATTAGATTTGGTTTCATAATTATTCTCCCGCTTTCGTTCCCTAACAGGATCCGGATATTCCGGTTACTCTGGTTCTGTTGGATACCCGGGTGGCTACCAACCCCAACAATACGGCATGTTTCCCGTCAATACTGGAGCATACTACCCGATGTCTAGCGGGTCCTTTCATCAAGGTTACGTTCAACCAGTGCAAGGTGGATACTGGTTGAGTAACCCTCATCCCATCGTGAAGCAGGGGTCTTACGTTCCTTTCAATGGTGACTACTGGAGTGGACAGGCTGTAAGTCCATCTGCCTTTCTTTGTATCAGTCGGTCAATTTCCAGGTTTCTTTCAGTGTGCCCATCCCTCCGTCTGTCTGTTTGTCTGTCTTTATGCCTATCTGTCTGTTAACTTCACATCTGACCGGACATCCCTTCAAGGAAATAAAAAAAAAACGGTGTCTGTCCCGTAATCTGAATGGTTGTAGTATGGTCATCTCTAGTCCGATTAACCTACCTCCCCCCAAATTCTCTCTTAATAATAATGGACGATATGTGGATTTGATGTCACTTGTTTATTAAAATATACAAATTTACTGCATGCAAATCTTTCCGGAGCACACCTGCGTACAGTTTAGATACTTACCAGTATTTTGTAACAGCCATATCTAGTGCGAAATTCAAAATGGTCACGGGACAGAAAGTTGTGCTATTCCACGTTGATTTACAAGTGGACATATACTGGATTTGATCCGAAAGTATTATGTACAGATCGCCAAAAGAACCCTTCAGCCGACGGCAGCTAAACAGCCACGAGAAATACCAGTAAGTGTATACAATGTACACCGATATGTGCAGACAAGATTGTCTGAAAATTTTTGCAGGTTTTAATGAATAGCTGATACCAGCCAAAAAGCATCCAGTCAATAACACCACATATGGGGGTGGGGTGGGGTGACTGATTTATCGGTCCAGGCCTTCTTCCCAGGAAAACATTGCCTCTCTACAGGGTTAAAGTTTTAAAATCAAAGTTTTAATATCGTTTATTGGGGGGTGGGGGGTGGAGATGGAGAGGAATTCAGTGCGTGAAGACTATCTTTTTGCGTTCTAAAGAAAACCGGATACATCACAACTATTGCTTGTGCGTCTTTTTACCCAGAAGCCATATGAAATCGAAGGATTAAGCTTGGTACACCAGTCCATCATATCATTTACCAGAAGGTGTGTCGCATGCTGTCCTATCCTTTTGTTCAAGTTTACTGGTTGACCTGTATATTTAATTATTTTATTTTTGTTTTTAAAGTTATTTGTGTTCTCTTTATAATTTCGAAGTCATTAGCGATACAGTGGTGGAAACTTTATCAACTTGTGTATCATTCCTATAATTCGAAATAATGGTAATTCTGGACTGTTTCTTCAGGTCAAATCACATGTTTGCGTGCTCTTTTCGTTATAATTCTTTTTTAATGACTCCATGGTCGTCTCAAAAGAAATACTAAAAATGTTCCGTTTAATTTATCATCATCGATGGAATGTATGTAGCATATTACATTTCTGATCCTATCTTCGAGGTCAAGGTCACAACACATCAATAGAACATTTTTCGTGTGATCGATACAATGCTATGCAGTCACGTTGGATAATGGAACAGATTGGTTATAGTGTCCAGTGGTATAAATCACCTGCAACAGTTATTATTGTGTGCATTATTTTTTATATTTTGCTACACGATGTACAACATTCATTTACACAAAAGACAAGGATGTGTTGAAATCTTTTGGTATCGAATAAAACTAAAAAGCTAATTGTAGCAATAGACTAAAATGTTTGCAAGTGTTAGGTTCTGGAATTTTGTCACAGGAATTGATTTTTGAGATGGGGTGGTTTGATTACCTAAGCTCAATGCCATTTTTTTATTTTCACATTCGACCCAGACCGAAATAGCAAAATGAGAACGCGCTAGGCTACGTTCGACTGACTCTTTACCCAAAATTCGATCGAATGCACCCTAGTACGCACTATCAGTCAAATGCCCAACAGTGCGGACAATCCTCGGTAATTTGTCATTTTCTTGGTCACATTCCAGTGCTAGTGAGACGGCAGTGAATTACCATCCTCCCTCAAAGTGAAAATACTGAATATCTAAAGTTAGATGCAACGCGCCCGTTTGTCTGGTTTCCTGCCTTGCATGCTCTCTGGTGACTTCTTGCCAATTTACGCCGAACAACAAGCGAAGTTTGACCGCAGTTAACTGTCATCCTCCATCTTTGATAAAGTTCGGGATCTCGTTCTCTTTTTTTTTCCCGCACGATGAACAACAGTGATGTGAAGCTACCAACCAATCGCAGCAATTCAGTCACATAATATGCCCACTCTGCGCCATATTCACTAACTAAGCGACTGCTATCTGGCGATTTACTAACCAATTTCTGATATTATCCATACGCCGACCAACTCTGAGCTCTCGTTTGTATGCTAAGAGCAACAAATGAACTCCAAATACGTGGCTCCATTACTGTGTTAATTTTCATGACTTACTGAAGTCAGGATAATACATCTCTTGGAAGTAATTTTAAATTAAGCACAATTCTTTAAAAAAGAGTGTTAATATGTGTTTTTGGAAAGCGTAAAATTGCCGATGCTTTTTGGAGCACTTCCGTTGTCAAATCTTCATTTCGGAGGTGCGTAATTTTGCAAGTTGTTAAGCTTATCAGTTTTGGATGTAAGTAATCTTGCTTGTAGTACACAATCCCATAATGCCTATCAAGAAGTGATTGGTTTAAAAAAAAAAAAACGGAACTTGTGAAATTTGATAATATGCCTTGGTGCAGTAATTTGTAGACAACTAATACATTGTTCGCCAAACAATTTCTACGCAAAATAAGAAACTGCAATCTATTCTGACCCCCTCCACTATATATACGCTTGGACTGACAGCAAAGTTGCGACTGACAAAAATAAATAGTTCAATGCATTAGTAACTTTTCTGTCAATCCCTGTTTCGTGAATGATCGAGGTGGTCCGAATAGTAGCTATCGGCATACGTTCGATATATGACCCGTGGGACTGAAGGAGAAGTTTCAAATCTTCAGGAGGAGGTTTCCTAAATAGCCATGACAGGAATGATATCACTTACGGAATTGATATCATTGACTAAACAAATAAGGAGACGCGCATTTCACTAGTTACTGGCAGATGATACTGGCTTTCCATTTTAGGTCGAGTACCAGTGAAAATGTGAAAATCGCAAAATGTTTTTCACCCCTTGATGTATATTACAAAATTTTGACTTCTCAGTTATTGCTATTTTTATGGTTTATTTGTAGATTTCATTTTTATAGTGTTTAACGGAAATTTTCCACTGACCTTTTATTCAGGTTCAGGTTCGCCATTATCCAGTGCCTTACCCAGTACCTGCTCCCGTGCCAGTCCCCTACCCCACGGCGCAATCGGGCGGTATGTTTGGACTTGACGTTAGGGGTGGGTCCACGCTCATGGGCCTAGTCCTTGCCGGGGTAGTAGCCGGACTTGTTGCCAAGAATGGCTAAACAAGAATGGACCAGCCAACCGGATATTGTGTCGGTAAGGGTTTAAAAAAGAAAATAGAAATGTGGTAATGGGACACAAATGTCCAACCACAATGCCTAAGAAGCTGACCCAGACTCAAAACCTAATTTGACAGATGGATATATGGACGCGCGGAAAAGATACATATGATATTTTTCCTTACAATAGATCTTGTGCGGTGTAGGAAATGTTTTGGGTAATAGAGTCCTATAAGGAAGTGGGCTTGGTGTTAAGTAATAGCAGGATGGAAACATGCGTTTTGTTCGCTCAAAATTGGACAATCCCGAGACTTAAGTTAAACGAGGCTGCTTTGTATGTCAGTTTTAAATATAACACTGAAATATAAAGTTGAAATGCCACAATTTGAATTTTTTCGTGATGCTGTATATCATATAACGCTATTCCATGTATAATAATGGAACATCTAGTTGTCTTTTCCATTATGTATGCATGTTAATGAAAGAAATAATTAATTGTTCAAAAGGAGTTCTAAATGATTTGTGGAAATAATTATTTCAAGTTTTCCGTTTGTCCATGGTGTATATTACAGCATCTTCTTGCAAATCATTAGTGATGTTTTCATGCGAGTTGTTTATGTTATTCAACACAACTTTTATTTCCAGATGTGTGTGTGTGTGTGTGTGTGTGTGTGTGTGTGTGGTTGACTTAGATTTTTAACGTAGCTTTAACAATTTTTCAGTCATATCTCTGCGATGTCTGCAGTGTGGCAGTTCATAGTGATATTTAGCACTGGGGCGTCATACCGCAGGCATGTATCCTGACACCAGGCCGACTAGTCTCAACATTAACCTCTTAATGCTGAGCGCCAAACGAGGCAGCTTTAAGTACCATTTTTAAAAGTCTTTGGTATGACTCGGCCGGGGTTCGAACCTGCGACCTTCCGCATCCGAGGCGGACGCTCTACCACTAGGCCACTTTCCAGATTATAATCCAATTATAATCAAACCTATTTATTTTCAGACCATCTTTACGACTTTCGAAACGTACCATAAACGGATGTGTGAGCTTAGTGTGTTTAATGCCGACCATCTTCGGAAGCCTTCCAACAATCTATATTCAGTATTCAAGAAGATCGATTCCAGATACCATGATCATTAAAAACATACAATTTATGGAAACAACAAAAAGTTCTGTTTCTTGTGGATAGGGGTGGGGTGAGGTGTCGTATGTTTTCTTTCTACGGGATTCAACAGTAGTGGAGACCCTTCTGTTCAGTTTCCATTATGGAAACTCCATTTGGATTTAATAAGAATGACCTAAAATTATAAATGGTGTTGATCCAGATATACCGTCGTTAAAGCCCATAGCGTAGAAACTACACTGCCTGCACATTATGAGTGGGCAGATCTGTGTCTATCTATGTTTTCGCTTTTAGATTTGCTCTATAAACTGGCATATACTTACTTGCTCATGTACACATTTCTAAACTGTGCGGTACTAGTCAAACTATTGTAAGAATGTATTTAGTCAATTCTTTATTAAAACCGCTTGCTTTTTTATACAAATGAAAACCCTTTATTAATCTTATGCTGTAATACAGTGCATATTTTGTTTCATTAAAGCTTTCTAAAGTTTTGTAGTTGTGATTGTTTGTGCAAATGTAACATTATTTGTGATGTTTTTTGCTCCAGTCCTATTGTATAAATGGTCCGTATGAAACAAAAGTTAGCTACAGAAAGATTTGGAACATTTCTGTCATGCATCTCTTTGCAATAAACATTTTATCACCATCTTGTGTTGGTCTAACTTATTTTAACTGCATTAATATAAAGTCATTGAATATGTTCGATATCATGCATGCGCCTGAAAACTTGTCATTACGTCCAGCCGTTAAAGACTGCATTGCATATGTCATTATTTGTAATGTATTTTCAAAGTCCTTATATTCAAGCGTTCCCTCTGAATGGCCAGGCTACTCAGAATACTGAGATGATTGAAAGATTGAAGCGAAGTAAATGTACATTAATACCAAATGGAAGAAAATAATTCTATAGATATTGCTATTCACGCTCCATTTACTGTTGTCGTATACCTACTTATCTGAACAGTCTTATTATATTTTCTGAATTTTTTTTTTATATGTTACTAAATAATTTATTTCAAGATTTGAAACATTATTTGAGAAAGCACTGATTTCTTTTCAAAGAATTTTTAAGTATTGAATCAAGAAGTACTCATCAGCGGAAAGCATTCAAGGGAGATTACTAGTATGATCATTTGTCTTATGTTTAGTTGCCTCCCTTGAACAACTGTAATTACGTAATTTGTTATTTGTTTTAATACGACCTTACAGTTTCTTTTCTCAATTTTTTTTTTTTTTTTTTTTTTAAATTTTGGGAGGGGGTATATTAAACTATGTCATAAGCATGGAGGGATGAAAGCGAAGGATTGTTGACATATTCTGTTAAAGTTATTTAACTGCAAGGCAGAAGTCTCTGAGTCCCCCTTTTAATCAAACATTTGAATATGTACTCGGCGTCGGTTATAAATGTCCATGATCTGAAATATATGATAGTATTTTGAGGTTTAATTGTTCTTGGACATATATGTATTATAACATAATTATGACCCTTAATTATTTTTGAATATAGAAAAATGTCACTTAATTGTTGGACATATATGTAATATGATGTAATTATGACACTTATTGATGAACAAGTTTTAAATTTTAAAGATCGTTTTTATCCACGTGTAATATGTACATGGAACCATAATCAGTGAAGACCCAGATTCGCCATCACATAATGTGCCAGTAGATCAGGGTCTATATTGTTGTATGGCTGCCTTAACGGCAAAATATTTGCTGTATCATGCAGAGAATATGGGAGCAAAGTGCCTTTCCCAAGGACAACCGAGGCAGCCAACCTAGCTGGCTGGGAGAGTATTGAACCCGTAACCAGTTGATTACTAGTCCGATACTCTAACAACTAAGCTACTGTACCTTCCAGGCCTACGTTTTTCACACGTAACTATATGCATATACTCCTTTCACAGTTGGTTCCTCAGTAAACACGAACCTATATGGTAAGTTTTGACATTAACAAACGAGTGTAACTATGTGTATACCTTCAGTAAGTTTAGAAAGTCATTAATAGCAGCGAACAATTAAAATTTTTCTGGAAATCGGTCTTGGTCCTCTCGACATGCTTTTTGCCAGGTCAGGATTGTTTCCGAAACATGCTTGAGGATGACAAAAAAATTTCACTTAAAAAAAGCGTCTCAATCTGAATACCTTTTAACTTCAAGACACAAGAAATTAGGCCCCATTTTAAGCAAACTTTGCTTCTTTGGCTATGTAATTAGCTTCAATTTTAAACGTCTCTTATCGGAACACATTGAAAGGACTATGACACTTAATTGTTGTTGGACATGTAAGTATTATGAAACAATCATTACACTTGTTATTGTCGAACAGATACATAACTAATGGAAAATTTCACTTATATGAATTTAAAATTTAAAAATGAATGATAGATTCAAAGTATCTGGTTCCTCCATAAATATAGCAATACAAAGGAAAATACATACGTAAAAAGACGATAATTGAACACTTTGTACTTTGAAAGTTTTAGATTTGATTTAATGTGCTGCCTTTAACAAGATTGTCAGTTTGCTCCATTATCAAAGTTCAGTCAGGCCCGTTGCCTAACACATAAGCCATAATCAATTATTCAACCAGGATTACTTTTTAATAATAAATAAACAAATAAATAAATCTTTTGTGCTCATCAGAGTTATCTGGAGTTTCTTCCTGGGTAGGATTACTGCAAGGAAAGATAAGATGAACAAGATTACAACAGGGGAAGATAAGACAATATGACCTGTTTACGTAATGCTGTGCACTTGATGTCATCCATTGATATTAATAATGTGCGAAATTCACAAAAACTTTTCATATTCTGCAATATTTTTTCTGAACGAAAAAGAAGTGCCGTTTTAGAGGGATAAAATAATATTTTCCAAAATATGTGGAGAATATAGGGAAGTCTACGCATTGTGGTGTTAGATTAGTACCAGGAACTTAGCAAGCCCGATCTCAGATATAAATTATGTCCCCTCCGGATTCCCTTTTCATCTTGCCCATATTTATGGGGAAAATTCTAGCTATCAGAAATATAACAAATATAAACAACAATATAGAAATTTTTAAAAAATTATATTTATATTCAAATCTAATTATTATACAGTAAAACTATCATTCTGTATAACATGCAAATATCATTACATCAATGTAGATCATTGAATATTTATAAATATTGTCCAGAAAGAGAGCTTGTTATATACAAAGAAAAAATATATATGTAATATTATATTTCTGCAAGAAAGTAAAATATTGCATATAAGTAGTATAGTGGGGCGATGGGGGACAATGGGAATTAGCATTACGGGACCCTACTTTGTACCCTACGGACAAGATTTCTACGGACAATGGGAATTAGCACTACGGGACCCTACTTTGTACCCTACGGACAAAATTTCTACGGACAATGGGAATTAGTATTACAAGACCTCTGGGCCTCTCTACGGACAAGATTTATAGGGACAAATGACATACCCTGGGCCTATATAGGGACAATGGGAATTTTGTGTAGCTGCTAGCACACCCTGGGCCTATATAGGGACAATGGGAATTTTGTATAGCTGCTAGCACACCCTGGGCCTATATAGGGACAATGGGAATTTTGTATAGCGTCAAAAGCACACCTTGGGCCTGTATAGCGTCAACGGGAATTTAACATGGGAAAATGTAACATGGGTGGGACTATAGACGGACAAGATTTATAGCGACACGTAGACCGTAATGTTAAATTTGAGGGTTTGTACCCTAGGGACAATGGGAATTAGCACTACGGGACCCTACTTTGTACCCTACGGACAAATGGGGTTTGTACTCCATATACTCATACGAGATTTATATATAAAGCATTACCTCGACCTGAAATTATGTTGGCAGTGTTCATAAATTTGCATAATTATAATGATGCTATAAATAGCTATAACCGAGGCAAAGACTAACGTCAAAATAGACGGGACTAAAAGTAACGCTAAAATTACGAAATTGTCCTAGAATTCAACGGAGACTAAACATATCCCAGAACATTAGATTCCATAGGTTCAGACTAAAAATAGTATTAAAATTACAACATTGTCCCGGCAAGATTTATAGCCTCACATAGACTTCTATGTTAAATTTGGTCGTTTTCACTATAGCCTCAAGATTTATAGCCTCACGGGACCCTACTTTGTACCCTACGGACAAGGGGAATTGAACATGGGGAAATATTGGGTCTGTCTAGCGACAAAAAAATATTGGGCCCGTCTAGCGACAAAAATATTGGGTCTGTATAGCGACAAGAGGAATGGAACAGGTAGGGTCTATTTTTAGCTACAATTTTTGGTCAATTTCTGTTTAAAAACCCTTGTATGTATTAATAGCTACAACCTGGGGAAAACCCAAGTCTATATTTATAGCCTCAAAATTTCTAGCTTCAGTGACGTCACTGAACTGGCTGACCTGAATACTAGATACTGTGTGACGTCACTGAACTGGTTGACCCGAATACGAGATACTGTAGGTAGACAGGTGAAATGAATTGGATATGGACAAAGGGAGTTTTATAGGGACAAAGACCAATACACACACAAAAGAAAGGGAGAAAGAAAAAAATCCCAATATCTCCTATCCACACCAACGATCGCGAATGCATAAAACACACCCACATCTACTATCCACACCAACAAATGCGAATGCATAAAACACACTATCCTTACTATTCACACCAACGGACGCGAATGCATTAAACAGACCCATACCTACTATCCACACAGACGGGAAGAGAAGAAAAGCACAGACCATATCTACTATCCCCACCAACGTACGCGAACGCATACAAAACACACACCATATCTACTATCCACACCAACGTACGCGAACGCATACAAAACACACACCATATCTACTATCCACACCAACAAATGCGAATGCATAAAACACACTATACTATCCACACCAACGGACGCGAATGCATAAAACAGACCCATACCTACTATCCACACAGACGGGAAGAGAAGAAAAGCACAGACCATATCTACTATCCACACCAACGCACGCGAATGCATAAAACAGACCCATACCTACTATCCACACAGACGGGAAGAGAAGAAAAGCACAGACCATATCTACTATTCACACCAACGTATGCGAACGCATACAAAACACACACCAATATCTACTATCCACACCAACGTACGCGAACGCATACAAAACACACACCAATATCTACTATCCACACCAACGAATGCGAATGCATAAAACACACTATACTATCCACACCAACGGACGCGAATGCATAAAACAGACCCATACCTACTATCCACATAGACGGGAAGAGAAGTAAAGCACAGACCATATCTACTATCCACACCAACGAACGAGAACGCATAAAACAGACCCATAGACTATCCACACCAACGAATGCGAATGCATAAAACACATACATAGACTATCCACACCAACGAATGAGACAGAAATATATTTTGTTCCTGATTCTGATTTTTGTTTTATTCTGATTCAGAAATATTTTATTTTTATTCTGATTCTGATTCAGAAATATTTTTATCTTTATTTTTATTATGATTCAAGATTATAATTATTTATTTTTTATTATGATTTTGATTCAAGATTAGAATTATTTTGGTTTGTTATTCTGATTCAGAAATATTTTATTTTTATTCTGATTCTGATTCAAAAATATTTTATTTTTATTTTTATTCTGATTCAGAAATATTTTTGTTTTAATTTTTATTCTGATTCTGATTCAAGATTATAATTTTTTTTCTGATTCTGATTTAGAAATAGTTTTATTTTATTTTTATTGTGATTCTGAATCAAGATTACAATTATTTTTTATTTCTGATTTTGATTCAAGATTAGAATTATTTTCCATTTCTGATTCTGATTCAGAAATATATTTTATTTCTGATTCTGATTTTTGTTTTTATTCTGATTCAGAACTATCCTTATTTTTATTTTGATTCAGAACTATCTTTATTTTTATTTTGATTCTGATTCAAGATTATAATATTTATATTTTTTATTTCTGATTCTGATTCAGAAATACTTTAATTTTTATTTTTATTGTTATTCTGATTCAAGATTATAATTATTTTTTATTTCTATTTTGATTCAAGATTAGAATTAATTTTTATTTCTGATTCTGATTCAGAAATATTTTTATTTTTATTTCTATTCTGATTCAAAATTAAAATATTTTTTATTTTGATTCTGATTCAAGATTATAATATTTATTTTTTATTTCTGATTCTGATTCAGAAATATTTTTATTTTATTCTTCAGAAATACTTTTAATTTTATTATGATTCTGAATCAAGATTATATTTATTTTTTTATTCCTGATTCCGATTCAAGGTTAGAATTATTATTTATTTCTGATTCTGATTGAGAAATATTTTTGTTCTGATTCTGATTCAGAAATATTTTCATTTTTATTTTTATACTGATTCAAGATTATATTTATTTATAATTAAAGAAAAACATACCCATATCTACTTTTCACACCAACGAACGGGAACGTATATAACACACATTATACTATCCGCACAAACAAAGGAAGAGAAGAAAAACACATCCATATCTACTATCCACACAAACGGACGGGAACGCATATAACGCACATTCTACTATCTACACAAACGAAGGAGGAGAAGAAAAACACACCCATATCTACTATCCACACAAACGAAGGAAGAGAAGAAAAACACACTATACTATCCACATAGTGTCGGGACAAGGTCTTTTTTGTTAAGATGAAACACACACACACACACACACACACACACACACACACACACACACATGAGCTGAGGTGTTAGTTCTAATCCATTCGAAGACGACATGAGCGAGCCTTAATCAATGTTCTCCACTTCTGTCACAAAACCAAGAAAGTCCTGATTCAGCCCAAAATAAATTGGTTCGTCCCTTGAAATCTTATTATGCCAATTTGAGAGACGCAAAAACGCACTTCAAGAAAATTGAGAACGATGGCTTGCACCTACACCGTGAGATGTAAAGAGTTCAAGTAGTTTGTAAAACTGAGTCAAAGTTTATAATCAAGATGAAACGATGACACTTTTCCAACCAGACACCAAGCGACAATGACGATCCGTGTCACACAATAATTTTCAAAATGTGTTAGTAGAAGTTTGTACTAGCGATCTTGAACAAATGATTGTCTCATATCCAATACCATTTGCATTACAGTCTTTAATACAGAGTGAGACTAAGAGACTGAGAGAGAAAAAACGGTGGTAATCTGATATAATGACAGAACGAACAAAACCAACGAAGAAAGAAATTCGTTTGGTACCTCATGAAGATTATTTTTTACAATCTAGTAGCCCCAAAAGTGACTTGCAGAAAAGTTGAGAACGATGACATACATCTACACGGTGAAATTAAATGGTTTACGTCAATGGTTGCTATTTCTTTGTTTATTAAATTTTTGTACAAACGATGTGTGTAAGCCAAAGCTAACACACACACACACACACACACGTACGCACGCACACGGGTGTTACTGCATTGGGTGACAGTAAGTCTGGAGACTAGTGTTTTGAGAGATGGGCAGACAGAATTAGCATTACAGAAAGAAAGAATTGTAAAGAAAAAACAGAAAAGAAGCACACCATTTTTGGTTCTGTTATTTTTCGTGGTATTATACATTCTGTGTGAAAAATGTTCATTGCTTTCATTCATTTTATCAATATCATAAAAAAGGTAGTGTGATATTTATTGTCGACCGACTGCTTAACATTTGCTGTATATTCCAAATTTAAGAGATGTCGTGTGTTTCGCACCACACGCTACCAACAATTTTGCAAAGTTTTCTCAAATCTAAGGGCAGGGGAAAAAAAATAATAATAAAGCACCACCAACACGCGCCTCGTTCTATCGACAGTCTAAACTGAGAGAAAATAGGTCAAACATTGTTACATTTTTCTGAACGCATGTTTTGGTGAGAGAATTCAGAGTTAACCATAGGCAGGGTTATACAGTGCTATGTCACTCGCGTCTTTCTTGAAAAAGTCGTGCGTTTTGTCTCCTTTCTGAAAAAACGGTAAATCTAATGCTAGAAAACAATTTCCGTGACACATTGCAGTGCCAAAATAAGGATAAAACTACGATACCTGAATTTTTACAAGCTCGTCAACTCAAGATTTTATTTCATCCAACGATTGACTGATTTACAATTTGTAAGTGTGTAAGTTTTTGAAAAAAATGACATGACAAACGGAAGAGTTCACATAATTATGGTGACTACTGATCACAATTTTGGAGAGATATCTTACTGGATACGCCGCCTTAGAACATTGAAACCAAGCGGTTTAAACCAAGAAGACGAGAAAAAGACAGCCATGCACAAGTGGAATTATCCTTTGCAGCCGACACATTTTCTTTTCAAAACTTTTCTAAATTTTCTTAGTAGCCTTCAATTACTACCATAAGAATGAAATATCCGGGATATAATTTCGATTACATAAATGTACACAAAGTAAGAAATGTCGCTATGGCTCATCGATTTCTAGCTTAATACAAATATTTTCCATTATCCGCAACAAGTTGATATAGGCCGGTTGAGACATAATACATTTAAAGGTTTAATTCATGTAGAAACAGCCATGTAAAGTTTTGCAAACACAACGGTTTTTGTGTTTTATTTGTTTGTTTTGTCTATGATTTGTATATGCCTTTGAAAACGACTCATTAAGAGTCGAAAGCGCTCAGGTTAGTTAGATACTAGTTTTGCACTGTTCGTCGTCAGTTTATTGCATATATATATATATATATATATATATATATATATATATATATATATATATATATTCCCCAATTATATTATTATTTAATCAAATGACAGCAACAGTGATATTCACAAAAATGTTGTACAATTATTTTATTAATGTTTCGGTCTGTATATACATATATGTAAAGAAATGTCAGGCAGCATCATATAAATTCATCCAGATTTCTTTCTTTGTATATCTTTCGTGCTGCTTTGATAAAAGAAATAATTGGTTATGAAAGTATGAATTAAAACTAGTTCCACACAAATAGTATATATTCTTTGTTCGTATATGAGATGTACATACACTAATATATACAAACAAACAATTTCAACATGCAACGTTTAATATTTTTAAACCTTAAGGAATCCCGGTATATGAGTCATTGGTGTTCTTTTTTAATTCTTAAGAGTCTTCCCCATCCCCTACCTCAGAGGCCAATAGAAGCCACTACCTGCACACTGGAAAGTATTGACCAATGGGTCTCAATGACCTGGTCAAGGTATGTGGTCTTGAACAAATCTTGTTGTTCAGAAACCATTATTGTTTTAATAGACTTAGCACGATCACACTGCAGAAGCTTCAAGTTTCATTTTCACACAGTATACAAGCTATTCACTAAGTTTGATTTACGAATTTGATCTAATACAAAAGTTACTGTACAAAGCCCACTTTTATCAGTCACAATGACTATGACCTTTGATCTTTATCCTAATAAATCAACTCGTCCTTACCCCAAGTGCAAGCCCTCTACATATTGTGCTCAAGGTACGTTGTTTCCAGAACCTAAATTATGCCTAAATTTTGCTTTTTCAGTAACAGTGACCTTAATCTTTGACCGTAAAATCTTTAGGCTTCTTTCTTGACCAATGTACAAGATACCAAAAAATCTTTGTGATGGTCAATGGTTGAAAGGTGGACTAATTTAAATGCATAAGCAGAATTTATTTGCATCATGCAGTGACCTGGTCTTTGAGTTTCTAACCCCCAAATTAAAGACGCTACTTACATCCACAGTGATCGGTTGAGGTCTTTACTGTAGAACGAATGCCATTTTGAAGGGATAGTTTTTATTCCTCTGTCACAGTAACCTTGATATTTGAAGCTTTGAACTCCAAATCAGTTGACAGCACCATTACTCCCAGTGCAAACCAAAGTCTCGTAAATGTAGATAGTGTACAGCTAAAGTGACTATATGGAGAAAAGGGTTAACAGACAGATGGATGTGCAGAAGGATGAAACGGCAACGTAACTATATGGACTCTATCTTTCTTTAGGCATATAAGAAAAAGTGGGCTGATTGGAGATGTTACCAATTTATCATGAATAGGCCTGGATGATGATTTCCACAAACTTTGATGGAAATACCAGAACGTGTTTTGTTCCATTCACCTTACACAATTGCGATCGGAATCAATAAATAGTCACTCCTAGAGATTAAATTAATTACGACCTCACCAGACCCCAATGGAGACGCATTTGCCACGTCGATATATTGGTCTGTCAGTGCCATTTTAATGTTTTGTCCCTCCTTCCTCTCGTTTACCACCGTAAAAAGATATTTTCACCGAGGTTACTTTCTCGTCTTGTGACCGACACCTTACCGAACCTTTTATTTTTAATTTAGATATTTTTCCTTGACCTAGGAGTGCTCCTGATTGAAGCGAATGCCTGGGAAGTTGATATGTAATTTAAACAGGCATATGACATGTTAAATACTTATGCGAATGCCTGGGAAGTTGATATGTAATTTAAACAGGCATATGACATGTTAAATACTTATGTGAAACTGAATGAAAACGTCAGGTCTTTCTACATCTATTGAACAAGAATACTGTTTCGACGTCAGACCAGGAGAAAATTCTTTTTTTTTTTTATGAAAAACATGTAGAATGTGAGGGATAAGATGCATAAATCTTGTGACAAAGAATGTATCCACTAGGGAAAAAAAGGCACACGCAATGTTGACTCACTTAAAACGTATTAAAGTAAATGTCACAAAGAAACACTTTTCCTGTTTGGTCACATTTACAGGGCTGCTTTTGTAATCCCACCCTTCTCTGAAACCTAGTAAACTCTGAAGCCAATACCAGCTCATCAGTTCTCAAGTTTGTCTGAGATTTGCAAAGAAAAGATATTGGGCTGGTTTTGAAACCTAGTACACTACTACACAAACAATGAATGATGCTGGCTTAGACATTAGACACATACTCTTTATGTCAGGACACAGTAATGAGTCCTTTGTCATGTCCTATAAGAGAAAATCGTACCGGTACATCGAAACAGAAAGCAGATATGAGGAAAAATTTGTGCACAATCTCTACTGGGCATGAAAATTGAAATTGAAGTAAAGAGCTGATTCAAACTTCTGGCCGTGGGGTTCACGCCTGTCACGTCCCATTTTTCAACAACACAGGAAGTCACACGCATTCAGAATAATCTCCTGCATTATTACCTTTCACGTCTCGAGAGCAACTCGGCATGGATATGTACATTCAACAATTCCTCTTTGAACTTTATCTCAAAATAAATTTTGAAACATATACGTAAGAAGTGATAATGCTACAAATCAAATTTCCAAATACTTATCCACAAAAGTACGGAATTTGTTACTATACGCTAGAATTCTCTAATGCATATTGTGTTTACGTTCTCTAGTTTATTGTTTTTACATACATTTTACAAAATGTGTTTATCGAGAATGCAAAGTAGTTCGTATGATATTAATCATCTTACGTGCATGTGTTCATCGAAAAATCAAAATAATGAACATTACTGCCATGTTATAGCCTTAACCAATGACAATGACGGAAACCCCTAGAATATATGAATGTTGTAATTATTCAACCATTGTTAAGTTCTGGATCAATGTTGTATTTGGTATTTGTCACTAAAGAGTGTATACAGTACAAGTTCGAATACAAAAACATTAAATATTTAGTGTGTTCTATTTTTGTTTGAATTTTTAAGACATATTTAATTGTTGTGCTGTAATTCTTGTTCCAATATTATTAGAGAAGTGTTTTAATAATCAACAAAAAAATTCACAAATGAACACAGTGATTAGGGTTGCTGTTATAACTTCCTGTGGGAAATACTTAACTTTTGACACCAAGAACATCGCACATCAATCGTGCCTCTGTTTGTATCTATCTTTCTGTGTCTATTTATTGTATACGATACTATTATACATTTGACGGGGGAAGGGTTAAAGTTTTATTTTCACAGACTCAGAGTCCTGGACTACTGATACGGATAAATGAATGCTGATTTTCACAAGTGTGTATGTATGCGGACAAACAGGTGCTGACTGATTCGGACCGTGGCTGATTCAGACCAGGCATATTTTGGACTAAATTATGGGCAGATTCGGACCAAATGCCTGGCTGATTAGGACCATATTACGGGTTGATTCGGACCCGGTGATATATTATAAGTTTCCTTCTTAAATTTAAATTTGAGACTTACAAGAGTTTTAAGCATTATATTTTCCCAGTATTCCAAGGTAAGCCGAGCAGGTGAAAACTGTTCTGTACACAAATTATTTAAAAGAAAGTTTCAATGTGTATTGTGCATTGGACATTTAATAGTGAAACATTTTCAAAGGCGGTTATTTCAACTGCAACATGGACATACTTCGCTTCATTTTTCAATTTCTAGCGCTGATAAAGTGGTGCCAATATATATATATATATATATATATATATATATATATATATATATATATATATATATATATATATATATATATATATATATATATATGCGTTTGCGAGCTTTATGTAGAATGTATCTTTGTCCAGTACATATAAGAAACCCTATGTTTCTCCCCCGCGAGAATTCATTGTGCATTATTTAATTTTATGCAAATTACTAAAACTCGATTGATGCCGCTATAGATGAACATTATATTACTACCGTCTCTTTGATATTATCTTTGGTCTGAATATCCTTATTTAATTTAACTGCAAGCAATAATAGTTAGTAACTTCGAAATACCTCATTCCACACCTTACCCTCGAGCTCTTGCAGTTTATTTCTATCAGTGAAGACATGCATAAAAATCTATACCTCAGTTTACTCCTAATATGTTTTCTATTCATCAAGCCATTTCTACTTTTGTGCGATGGACCAAACTGAAGGTACAGGCCACAATGTAAGAATTTAGTGAAACTGGCTTTTGAGCAACGTCAAGCTCACCAACGATCTGCCTGCACGTACAGAGATATCCAACCGTTCGAAACAGTCCTAATTCAATCTGCGAACAAAAGTAGATCGAAAGGTACGGTTCTCACTTAGCAATCACTAGAATCAAGTCTCAGAATCTCATTCCCATGAAAAAGTACCTCTGTGTTTGCACAAATACGCATATTTGTACGTCCATGAATACCAAATCCACTATTTACCAACTGATGACCGAGTGCATGCGAAAGTTCAACTTCAGATATATAACACTGTCGACAGTACATAGAGTATATATATTATTTATACATTTTGTTTTTGTCCAGATGGGTGAGATAATAGTTTTAATTTGCCCGGATTCAACATAAGCTTGCTCTTGCTTTGTACGGCTATTTAAGCTAATACATATAAAGTTACCAAAGAAAACGTTCATTCATAAATTCTGTATCATAGCCTTGACAAATTTTAAACATAATACATAATAATCGTATAGTCAGTTACTGAAACCACCACGCAATCTATTCTGATAGAAAATTATATAATTCAGGTACAAAACATCAGATAAGGGAAATTTTTACATGTGAGAATCTAACACACATTCTGACTAGTCAACCATCCAATTTTCTAGCAGTAACATCAGAAATTAATGGAAGAAATGTTTGGATACTTTTGCGAGCGATAGCATGACACCAAGTGCAAAGATGTACAGCAGATAATTATTTTATGTTTGCGACAGTATGATGTCAAGAGCAGCAGAAGATAATATTTATCATAATTAACTGGGGAAATAATTGGCAAGTGTGTTAGAATAAGCAATGGGAACAAACTTGCAATTGAAGATTTGATGACATTAATATTGGTTTTACAGTCGCAAATAGTGACACAACAATGATGGGAGGAAATTGCATGCTGTAATAAAGATTCAAACTTACTGCATTAAAGAGTCTCGAGTACTTAGCTCAAAATATTTTCTCACGTAGCCACACACAGAGAAAAAGATAGCAATGTTACCTGATAGAAAAATCATTACATCAATTTTAGTCTACAGTATGCACTAATTTTACACTTTTTATATTGCAATTTTATACTTATTATTCTTTATAATTTCACCTAAATAGTTACACCAAGATGAGATGGTTTTACAAAGGCACATTTTATCTTTGTCTTAGAGTCCATACTGTAACATATTACTAATGCAAATATTATTTATGTCATGTTGTGTCGTTTCTGCAATGCTTATATGCACACTAACATGGTAACAAAAAGTTAAATTTCATAGAACTGAAGATATATATATATATATATATATATATATATATATATATATATATATATATATATATATATATATATATATATACAAGCTTGATTTATATACGCATGATTGTACTCATCTGCTGCCGCATATTGCGTTCGGCAGATCTGAATCTGTGCGTATTGTTGTGTATATTTAATTTGCATTCTTTGTTAGTTTTTATTTTTATAAAAAATTCTTTTTATGATTTCATTATATGCTATGGTAATGTAACATTGTATGTCGGACTTAACTTTGTCCAAAATCAAGTTTATTTTCTACTTCACCTGAATTATTGATTTTTTAAAAATTGTATTCTGTAAACAACTAATACATAGTTAAATATTTTCTGTGTATGGGTTTATTATCAGGCTCATTATTAATAAAAGTAAATTTGTTTATTTGGATCTGGGTCTAGGTTATTGGGATTCCCCTAGAATTCACCTGGTGTACCTTACATTGTCCAGGTTATATATTATAATTTTAGTAAAAGACTTTCTAATAATAACCAACATTTTATTTTGCAAACATTAAGAACGTTCTAGGAGGTTATTTTCCATTAGGAAATGGTTTGTGTTTAGTGTTCATTTGGGCTGGAATTTATTTCTTCAGATTATTTAAATTCAGTGATTTATTTTTTCTCGAAATACAGAGTGCTCATAAAAAATAATATTCTTGGACAGAGACATTCATTGGGATTTATACTGAATTCAAACCTTGAATTATATTTCTGTGTTTCAACGAAAGACTGTTGGTACAACAAAACAATACAGGCTGCCACAGGCACATCAGCTTCTTTAGCGTTGGACTTAATTTGAATTTAATTAAAGTTTTTTCAGAACTTTAAATTAGTAGGACTTGTGTCTATAATTCTAGGATTTAATTCGCAATACCTTACATTGTTTTCATTTTGACTTTGTATTTTAGAGAAATAAATTATTTGTTGAATTTTACAAAGCTTGTTACTTGTCACTCTTTTCTGTTACTTATTTTAAGAGCACAGACTCGTAACAATACTTTTAGAACTAAACAAACATCATATACCCTGATCAGCCACCGCATTATGTGATGGCAGATCCGGTCCTATGATATTTGCAATCGGATGGGATGTATCAGCGAGCATATACCTCCATTTTACTACATCAGTACACATAGCAATACAGTGCAAGAGAATACATCATATACACAGGTGTGAAATTAATAAAATATTCATCTTATATTCTTGTACGTGGGCAGAATAGGAACATCTACTTCAAGGAAACAAGTCCCGGGCATAAATCATAGTTTCTGAGGGTTGGACAAACTCTACTGCTACACACATCAGGAAGAATATTTTCTCATCCACCTCAAGCATTTTTATTTACCTTCTTTTTTCAGACAAAATATGCATTTCAAAGGGTATTGATATACAGAGAACAGTATGAAATGCGTATGTGTGACATGTATCGTAATTACCATCATTTTGCACACATCTTATGTCTTCAAAGGAATAGGGTAAACGAGACTAATCTCGAACATAATATAATATACAGACTCTTATATAAGTTAAATGCAACTGTGAATTGGATAGATTCAGATCTTACATGTGCTTATGCAGTTTGTCTGGAATAATCTGTACTTTGATAACATCACACAAAACATTTTGACACACACACACACACACACACACACACACACACACACACACACACACACACACACACACACACACACATACACACACACGAGCACGTAACCAGCATTAGGGCGACATATGTCACAAAGCATCATTAGGGTGACAGAATGATATCATGTTGTGTTATGAAACAGTAGCACATATTTTTATATGAATTCATCAAAATAAATTATAATTCATATTATCAAGCTTCAATATTCATGTTTAAAACAACAAAATTTAGTTTTAAACATAAGCACACATTTGTCGCCTTAATACTGCGTCGTCTTACTGCCTAAACACAATTGTGACAGTCAAAACATTCTTATGGCGACAAACTCTTCACACACATATTCTGTCTAGTCCAGCATTAAGGCGACAGCGTTTCTAATGTCCCTGTTGCCATACCAAACACAACAGGAAACTAAAATTATAATTTAGAATGATCAGAATCTTAAATATATGCATTTTAAAATTGTATTACGTATGTGCATCCATATCCTTATGCCGACATAATCTTCACACACATATTGTGTCTAACCCAGCATTAAGGCGACTGTGTTTCTAAGGGCCCTGTTGCCATACCAAACAAAACAAAGAAATAAAATTATATTTTTATGGTGATCAAAATCATAAATATACGCCTTTTAAAACTGTATTACAACATCATATCATTCCCCTGGTTGTATAATTGTTATGGGTTTGGTTTTTTTTAAAAATAGGAACATTTTCCTTTCTGGAGTTCTTTTTGGTTCTTTATTGCTTTTAAATTTCTTTAAGAATGAGAGACTTTTATGTATTCTATCAAAAGGTACAAAATACAAAGAAAATCCTAAACTGCGTTTTTCTGTTTGCATGTTCTAAGTTTCTCTCTCATTCTTTTAATATTATTCGAGGGCACTTTGCCTAGCCGGACACAACGGGCTTCACTACTTTTATTTGATAATCGTGCTGCTCCTTTTATTTTGGAGCATGGTCTTGTGTGCCTCGAGTTTTCCTAAAGCTGGAAAAGAGGTCTAAAAAGAAAAGGCCGAAAATCAAAATGAAAATAACAAAAAATGGGAAAAACTTTTCCCTGTGCGTCTGTATGTTTTTTTGTGTATGTGTGTTTGTTATTGTGAGGGAAATCATGTTGTTAGTGTTATGTTCGTGTATCCCTTATGTTCTTGTGTGTTTGTCCATGTGCTGCGTCCGAGGTTTTCATGAACTACCCCACAGCCCAGTTCACTTCGTGCTATCTACGCTCATTACTTCCTCCGGTACGCTGGTTCCTTGTTCCCCGTCTGAAAGGTCTGGTGTACCTATCTAAAGAGATTGTTAATGTTGTATTAACTATATTATACCTTAACTATAATTGGATTGGAAGACTTAATCACCCCCTAGTATTCGTTCTATCTAATGTTTCATTGGGCAGATAGTGCGTTTTGCTGTTCCATATATAATTTACAATTTGTTTGTCTAATTCATTCAGTTTTTTATTTCCAGGTCAACGGATTTTAGGATATAATTCATATTGCTATAGGCCTACATGTATGTCTTGGCCGCGTTATGCACAGTGCCGTAAGCATCTAGATATCTATATTCTCTTATATCTTTAATACTATGTATTTGTAGTTGTGCATTTTTGCTTTATGGCCAAGGGTCACTCCTAAGGCCTTGACCTTATATTTTATTAGGTGAAGTGGGAGTCCCGGGTGAGTCCCCTTCCAGTATCCTGTCTTTAAAATTTCTATTTTGTCGTGGTTGATCTTGGAGCATGGACAGGGGGCATCCCTGCCTCACTGACTTTTAAATTTCAAATTTTTTCGTGATTGTTGTTTACCTGTACTCTCGATTTTATTCCAGTGTACAAGATTTAGGCACGTTCCTGAAATTATTTTCTGAAGCCAAATTTTTTAGTACATGTTGTATGTAGTTGTGTTCTATCCTATTGAAAGCTTTTTCTTGGTCAAAGAGTATCATGGCTCCATTTTGACCAGATTAGTTTATATAGGATATCACGGTTTGTGTGTTTAAAATATTTATCTGACTATCCCTACCTTTTTGACCACAACTTTAGTTTTCATTAATTATTTTCCTCACACAATTCTTTATTCTATTTGATAAAATCCTACTCAATATTTTATAATCGACATTTAGAAGAGAGATAGTCCTCCAGTTTTTAAGGTCTTCCCTATCTCCTTTCCCCTTGTATAATATCTTGATCATTCCCTCCCTCATGGATTTAGATATGTTTCCCTTTCCTAAAAATATGTTATTATATAGTGATTCTAACATTGGCGTTAATTCTTTATGGAATTTCTGATAGAAATGCATGGTGAGCCCATCCATCCCTGGCGATTTTCCTTTCGCCAGGGATGAAATTGTTTTCTTTATTTCCTCATTTGAGATGAAATCATCACACATGTCTTTGTGTTCTGATGACATCACCTCACATTCTACCTCTTGCAAGTATTCACTTCTAATATTCTGTTCTATTTTTAAGAAGTATGTACATCTTGATAGTATTTTTATACACTTCAATATGTCATCTTTTTGTTTATAAATATTATTTCCATCCCTTATACTTTCCTGATTCTACTCTCCCCCTCCCTTTCTAAATTCTTCCCTCTTATATAACCCCTTTGCCTTTTTGTAAAGTATTGTAAATTTCCTCGCTCTTATTTCCCTCCATCATTTTGCTTCCTCTAAAATTTCATTTAGAAGTTTCTGTGCTATTTGTTTTTCCTCATCTATGTCAAGTCTAAAAACCTTTTAAGTTCTTGTTTTTCATTTGTTATTTTCTCTCTTTACTTATGTTACAGTAATTTAGAGTTTTCTTTTCAATTTTCCGTTTTAAGATATCCCATTCATTTTCAATATCTTGGTTGCCTTTCTCTGTAAAACCCCTCAATCCTTCTGTTATAATTTCTTCATATTCCTTTTCCACTAATATTGTATTATTTAATTTCCATTCCCCCGCCTCTCCCAACGTTTACCTTTTCTCCCTTATTATTTCTTTAACCATTGTATGGTCTGATATTTTACACTCAGTTATTCTAAAATCTTTTATGTACCCCAAGCCTACTTGCTTGGTCTACACCATATTCATACGTAAATCCTTTCCTTAAAATGTTTAATCTTCTATAAGTAGTGAAGGGGGCGATATACGGACATGGGAATTAACATTACACACACACACACACACACACACACACACACACACACACACACACACACACACACACACACACACACACACACACACCCGGGGGGGGAGATATACGGACAAGATTTATACGGACAAAATAAAAACCCTTGGCATGTATACGGACAATAGGAATGGAATAGGTGGGATGACGTTACGGTACTAGACACTCGCAACAATGTTGCAAGTGGCTGACCTAAATACACGCGGCAACTCTAAGTAGGGACAAACACAATAGAGACAGAGACATATACAACACAACACCTAAATTATACAATCGACTAAAAAAATTTAGGTAAGAGAATAATTTTTGGGGGGAGTTAAACATAAAATATACAATCGACTAAGATTTTTTTAGGCATGAGAGAATAAATCTTTTCGAGGCATATGAAGTGGCCCTGAAAAGGGCCGTTGATATTTTATGTTAACACCAGTTCGTTAACATAGAGGACATCTTGCTGATCTTCTTCTCTTTCTTAAACTTTGTCTAACCTCTGTACCGTAGAAGAGGACTCGCTTCAGGCAACCCTGTCTTTCCACATAACATCTTCTTTTCCAAACAGTCGTATCGGTGATCCGGATGATGGTCAATGATAATTTAACATACATGGGTAAGTCGGTACGGAAAAACAACGACGATACGAAAGTAGAGGATTCAACGTTTGTCCAGATCTTGTGACGAGAACAGGTGAAGGGAATGAAGTGAACCGCGTTTATTTATAGTGGAAGACCGGATCGAAACGGATTGAGATTGTTCACCAATCCCAACACGCGTTACAAAATTCAGTCACTTCGCGGAGTCTGTCTTCCAATCCGAAGAGAGCTACCTGTGACGTCACATTCTCTATATAGGTGCGCTAGCGTCTATGCGCAGAGAATCGATGCGACATTGTTTTTTTTTTTAAAAATGACGGAAATTAAGAAGACAATGAATTGGGGTGCACCGGCCGTGGAGACGAGAAGCGATGGCATAGCAGCGGCTACCAAAGTCAACACAGGTCTACTTCCAGAAGAGGTTGATTTCAATTGGGATTTAATGGATTTACTTTCTTCTTCGCAAGAATTTGTTCCGGTACAAGCACCTTCGCCACCTTCTCCTTCTTTACCACACGTCGAGGATTTTAAACAGAGACTGAAAGAAGAATTGGAGGAATTTTTACAACAACAGAAAGAGGCAAAACAGGCTTTTCTCTTTGAACAGCAACAGCAACAGCGAGAAGAAGAGGCAAGAAGGAAACGATAGGAAGAAGAAGAAGAAGCAGACAAGAAACAAGGTTTAGGAGAGAAGGAGAACAGTGAAAGTCAAACGGTAATGGTACTCTTGTACATTTTGGCAGAGTTGAGGAGTCTGAAACAAATGTATCAGACTTCTCTATTACGGCCCAAGAGAAAAAGACCTTCCCGAGCCAAACAGTCCAACCCTGTTAGTACGTATGAGATACCAGCCCTAGTGATTTCTACTAAATCATCGACAGGAGCAGGTCCAGAAGTTGGCCTTGGTCGTGGCAAAGGCTTAAGGCAATTAAAGCTGATTGCTTCTCGTTCCTGAGTTTGTTTGTTTTTTTTTAAAAAAACAAACACCGAACGGTCCTTTTCAGGGACACCCATTTCTTTCGAAAAGAAATATTATTCATTTTGCCTCAATCAATTAAAACTCAAAATTCCTTTTTAACCCTATGATGTACGTGTGTGAGTGCGTGAGTGTAGGCTCTTATTCTAAAAAATCAAAACCAGAAGAGACTTACGTTTTTCTGTCTGGTCTATTCTGGTACAAATTTTACAATCCAATTCACAACACAACACAACACTTTAATATGTTCATAGACTTCTTCTGTGTCTTTTTTATTCTTTTACTCTCTCAATTTTCTTAATTCCTTCACTTTCGCAGGTTTTCTTCCTCTTCTTCCTGACTTTTTTCTCGCCTTCTTTTCTTCTCTTTCTGAACGTGTCGGGGTTCTTCCTTTGCCGAGGGCACCTCTTCTTCTTCCTCATGCTCCTGTTGTTTCTTAGGGCAGTCTGAAGACCAATGTCCTTTCTCTTGACAGTGATAACAGATATCTTGACTTTTGTCTCTTTTGACATTGATCTTGCTTTTTTGACGGTCTGGACATTCTGTAGCCCAACGCCCTTTCTTCTGACAGATATAGCAAGTATCTTGACTTTTATCACGAAAGGAGGGGGAGTAGTCCGTCGGCTTGTCTGAAGAAAACTTTCGTATGACACATCACAAAGCTCTGATTATAAGTTCGATCTGTGTGGGCTCTTCCATTGTGCTGATAGGCTTGAGAGTGAAATGAATACTGGGAGGGAAGGCACTAGCCCTTTATATATACACCGACCCTGACATGAATATAAAGGTGTCCATGGCGTTTCAGATGAAGTCATTTGACTTTTTGCAGTCAAGATGAAACGATCGCATCATTTCGTGAAGAAAGGAGAAGAAAGTAAGAGGCAGAAACGTGACTTATCGCCTCGCACAGTAGCTGAAATCTTGGCTCAAATTCATGCCAGCCATTTTGAAGATGAGATGAGTGAGCCACAATCCAGACCCAGAGATTCTACACCCAGCCAAAGTCCGCCATCACCACCAGTAAACCCTGAAAATTACTACCACATTCGAGAAACGGACAAACGTTCCTCTAGAAAATTAAGAACCACGGCCTACACGTACACAGTGAAGTTTAAAGATTTCAAGTCCAACGTACCGTTGGAGAAAACAGAGGGGTTCATCACCGATGTGTGGGATTCTTTGTTAACCAAACTGAAACGGCAATGTGAAGACAAAGAAGACGACCACTTGAGACTTTCCATTCATCACGACAGTTTGAAATCCCCCGTTTGGATCGAGTTTAGCAGCCCAGCAGAATTGACACCTTTCAAAGTCATCGACAGGATTCAACACGTACAGCAATCTAAAGACGAGTTTCACATCACCGACGGAAAAGCAACACTGTTCATGACCCACATGTGTCTTCCCCAAGGAACTGGACAGAGCAAAAAGGTACTATTGGTGGACGACCTTCGCAGCATCAAGCGCAGCATCGATCAAATTAACAACCCTCAAGAACATATGTGTTTAGCCCGTGCCATCGTGGTGGGACGAATGTATGCCGAAAAGAACAACACGGCAGAATGGAAAAGAGCCTGGCAAACTATTCAAAAATCTAGCTCAGCCAAGCAACGAAAAGAAGCAGAACTCCTGTTACAACAGGCTGGCCTGTCCAAAGACACACCCTGTGGCATTTCTGAAATGCAAAAATTTCAAGACGTCACCTCCACGCTACACCTTGAAAGTGCACCCTCAAGAAGTGCGTGGACCTCTATTGTTTCGAGGCAAAAATTTCAAGGACGGAAAATACATTCACGTCTATGATCACGATGAACATTTCGATGCTATTACCAGTATCACTGGAGTCCTGGGATACAGTTATTAATGTGAGAAATGTGACTATGGCGATAACAATCGAGAGCAACACAAGCATTGTGGATCGAAATGTGAGGGATGTTTGGCCCCTAAACCCTATCCGGATGAAGGACAAGAACGAGTGCATTGCTCTGCTTGTCACCGCACTTTTATCAGCCCTGCCTGTTACCAACAACATCTGAAAACGCAAGGTTCACAGCAGAAATGTGCTTGTCAGCTGCTAAGATTGTGCCCAACTTGTGGACAAGTGATACGTACCAATAATACCAAGGCGCACGTATGTTCAGGAAAGAAACGATGTCACATTTGTCGCCAAACTGTGGACTTGGAACACAAATGCTACATTCATAAATACCATTCCAAACATGAAGAAGAAGATGAACAGATGAAGAAAGAGAATTTCATCTTTTTCGATTTCTAATGCATTCAAGAGACCGGCATTCACATTCCTAATTTCTGCATGGCTCATCGAGCGTCTGAGAAGTGCATCCAAGAGCCTATCTTTAGCCATTGCCCTCACTGCAGCAAGATTCCTGGAGGACGTGAAAAAATCTTTCGCGGACCGAACACGCTGGCCGATTTTGCTAAATGGATCTTAGACCCTATCGACGAGACGTGGAGCCAAGAAGACATCGAACGTTACGGAGATTGTCATCGTTATGCCACGGTGATGGCTCACAATTTCTCGCGATACGATGGACAATTTCTTCTCAGATACTATACGGAACAAAGTACCAAACGTCCTAAGGTGACTTTTAACGGAGCCAAAATCATTTCCATGCAAGTGGGTCAAGTGCAGTTTCAAGATTCAATGAGTTACTTGGCCATGCCTTTGAGTCGAATGCCTAAAACGTTTGGAATGACAGAAATGGTCAAAGGCTATTTTCCGCACTTTTTCAATACCGAAGCCAATCAACAAACCGTTCTACCTCATTTGCCCGAGGCTCACTACTACGACCCCGACAACATGCGCACCGAACAACGAGAAGCTTTCTACGCTTGGTACCAGAGTCACGCTTTGGTCCCCTTCGACATTCAGGAAGAAATGTTAAAGTATTGTCGTTCCGGCGTGGACATTTTACGGCGTTGCTGTGGAAAATTTCGAGAACTGTTCATCGACCCTTTGAAAGAAGCCTGCACCATTGCCAAAGCGTGTTCCTTAGTTTGCCGCCAACGGCTCATGCCCGAAAACACCCTAGCTGTCACAAGTCCTCAAGCCACCAATTTTGTCAAACACCAATACTCGTTGAAGTCTCTACCCTGATTACATTACTTGAGCGACAGGGAAGACAAATGGATTCAACATGCTTGCAACGGAGAAGGCAAAAAGATCATCGGAACGTATTCGGTGGATGGCTGGGACTTAGAAAACCCTAAGATCGTGTACGAGTTGAACGGGTGCTTATTTCACGGTTGTCCCATCTGTTACCCTCAACGTGGAACTAAAAGTCAGTTTTTATAACGGACTTTGGAAGACCTTTAGCAGGCCACTTGTCAGCGGCGATTGAAGTTAGAAGAGCAAGGATACCAAGTGGTAGAAATGTGGGAACACGAGTACGATCACCGTTTGAATACCGATCCCGAGTTTCAGCGCATCGAGGAAATTTACAAGCTGGTGGACTCACTGAACCCACGGGACAGTTTGTACGGAGGACGGACGAATGCCACCTGTTTGCTGTACCAAGCCGACGAGGAGAAAGGAGAAGAAATCAAATACTTGGACGTGTGTTTGCTGTATCCTTACGTGTGCAAATTCTGTCACTTTTCCGCAGGGCACCCGCAATTGCTGACGGAACACATCGACGTGGAAAACATTAGACAAAACGAAGGATTGATCAAATGTAAAGTCTTGCCTCCCACGTACTTGTACCATCCCGTTTGACCTCACCATTGCCACGGAAAACTGATGTTTCCCATGTGCCGTACTTGTGCCGAAACGTGTAAGCAAGATCGACCTTGTCAGCACACCCAGGAAGAACGCGCCTTGACAGGAACGTGGGTCAGCTTGGAATTGTTTAAAGCTCTGGACTTTGGACACCAACTGTTAGAAGTGGAAGAAATTTACCACTTTCCCAAGACAGAAAAATACCACAAGGGTGACGAGACTCAGAAAGGCATTTTCGTAAACTACGTGAATGCCTTTTTAAAACTGAAACAGCGGCTATCCTTACTGGTGCCAGACTCCCGAAGGCCAAAAGAAATTCAAAGAGAAATGCTGGGAGCAGACATAACTTTAGACCACGTCGAGAAAAACGAAGGAAGGCGATCGTTTGCCAAAGTGATGTTAATATGTTTGTGGGGCAAAATGGCACAACGGCCGTGTTTACTTAAGACGGAGTATTTGATAGAACCTTCCCGGTACTTCCAGATGATTCACGACAAAACCAAATATATGAAACACGTGGACGTCGATCGTGAGGACTTGATCTTAGTCAATTACAAAGAAGAACTGGACTTTGTAGAAGCAGACGAATTTGGAAATGTCATCATTGCGGCTTACGTGACAGCCCATGCTCGCTTAAAACTGTACGAGATCGTGTGCTGTATTTTGACACGAACAGTTGCATCTACATCGATTGCCTGGGTCACTGTCACCCTGTCATCGAGGGAGACCGTTTAGGAGCCTGGACAGATGAGCACCCCAACGACAAGATTCTAAGTTTTCCTAGTGGCGGTCCCAAACATTGCGGCTACGAATACCGAGACCCCCAAGGAGAAGTGCACACGGAGTGTAAAGTGAAAGTATTGACTCTCAATTATCGCACCAGTGAAGTGGTGAACTTTCGCGTCTTGAAAGAAGCCTTGCAGTCTGGACAGGATGAAAACTTTAAAGTGATTGTACGTTTACCCACGCACCAAATCGTCAGTCGGCCCTTAGAAAAAATATATCAAATCGTGTACCAGAAGCGAGTACGGCTTCCCAACCACTTCACTTTACCGTACGGTCACGTCAATATTGGCCAACATATAACAAGCGACAATGTCCAAGACCAATAGTTCATTCTAACTACCAACACCAAGCGTAAAAGATGAATCCTTCTGAATAGCAAGTATCAAGCGAGAGCAAACTAGAGTGCGATGCTGTGCCTTGCGATGGTATGGATGCCGTACGCTGTGAACTCAGCGATTCAGTACCACATCGTGGGAACTTTGCTATCGAAAGCGATGCCACTCGTCATCGTTCACCTTTTGACTTTACTGGTTTTCATGGTGGATGTCATCATTATGAAACCATGCGGCTACCACCCTAAGGATGTCATCCAAAACTGAGCAAACTCCTGCGGATTTCACCGTACCCTCACCGAAATGAACCTGTGAAAAACGAATATTCGTTCCCTGTGCGAATGCCTGAATACTGCGACTTTGAAAGTCGATTCCAAACCTTCCGAGGAAAATGGTCAAAAAAAAAATATCTGGGAGGACCTACCCCCGAAGAATTAGCTAGAGCTGGATTTATCTACTTGGGATAAAGTCAAATGCTTCAGTTGCGGTGTGTCACATCACGAGTGGGAGAAGAAAGATTCCGCTTACCTGGAACATGCTCGATGGTCATTGAAGTGGCATACCATGTCGTTTAAGAAACCAAGTTCGCTAGGAGTCAAACGTTGGACAACACCTAGACAAGTATTTAAACCCATTTAAAAAATAATATTCAAAGATTACCAAACGAATTGCAAGAGAAGATCTGCAAGGAAATTTGGCAGGGACTTGTCAGAGCAAAATCTCAATTGGTGACTGAGGAACTTTTATGTCGAGAAATTCACAAGAGGAAATTAACAAAATTCAAAACACAAGTCAGATTTCTCTGGATCAAACTTTGTTCTTCAGATTATTCATGATGTATAGACCAGTTACATCAGAAGATTTTATTACCTTTCTTCACCGTTACCCTGAAAGGCAGTGGTCAGAAATTACTCACTACGTCCGTCACTTTTGCTCATGGTCATGGATACTTTACAAGAGAACATTCGTAGTTTGCCTGTGGAATTGAGAGAACGCATTTACCGAGATTTTGGTGAAAATGCAAGTGAAACGCAAAGAACAATTGCATCCGATACGTCACCGATGTTTAAACCACTGGTACCTAAATGCTATAAAAGGATTGATTCTGATGAAAGCGTTCCAATGGTCAGACATTGTTCGACTACCCCTGTGCGAGAAGGATTGGTTTGTTACTGATTCTTTTTACTAGAAGGTAGGCATACTGCAACGAATTCCAGACGAAGAGTTAGATGGTTACCAAAATCTTATACAGAATGTAAACTTAGTTCAAGAGGACACTTCTGAACGGTGTGTGATGTGCAAGTTAGTGACTAAACAATTTAGATTAGCCACTGGAGTAGGATCATCTCTGTGCAGAAAGTACACTTATTGCCTCCAACAAAAAGAGGTATAAAAACGGACTGCCATGCCACGACCTTTATCATTCGTGATACAACAGATTCCGTGGAAGGAAATCAATGACAATATTCAAACAGTGGAGGATTACCAACACCTATTACGTGAACTGTGTCCATTGAATTGGGGTCGACGTGTGATGTGTGTCTTTGTGACTTGCTTTCTGGGATTTCGTTTACCGGCCGATTCCTTATGGACTCTTTACGAACAGTACATACCAACCAAAACATGAAAGTGGTCCCTTTAAATGTACACGAAATACTCATTCTGTTAAAAGCTTTGCCCTTTTATCTCGATACTTCTCGACCTCTACAGGAAAGAAAGATTCGTCAACTTTTAGGTATTGAAGATGTGTTCGATGATGTGCGTGTAGCTTGTGACTTACACCCTCACTGGAAAGATGTTCGTGACTGGAAACGTTGGGGTTTCGAGACTTGGACAAATGAAGTGGCACACTATGCCCAAGATTTGTCATCTAAAAAATTAAAACGTTCAGTGAAAAAAGTAACTTTTAAACCTGTGTTAGTGACAGTACCAGAAGAAGAAAAAGAAGAACCGCTCCCTGCAGGACAGGACAGGACCGTCATTGACATCCCCGAAAGGCCATTCCTGGAGGACCCCTGTGTGACTGTGCCAAGGAGTGTAGAGACTCTAAGAACATTACATACTGTCCCTACGATACCACATCTTGATCACCAAAGATGTTGTACAAAGACTTGTTTATATTCCACTATGATCGTTTTGATGTGTCTTTTATTCATGTACTTAACCATCTGGCTTTTATGTATTTTTGTCTTTCGTGTTGTTCACATTTAAAGATTGCAATAAACGTGTCCTGAAAAAAGTATAAAAACTCTTGTCTTGTCTGTCTTCGTGTCAAAAGTGACATTCCCTACGGTACTATGGCTACCTCTACTGTCTCTGCTCCATCTTCCTCCATTTTCAAAGTCATCGACGAACACTTAGATCGTACCAGTTGGGAAGCCTTGTATCTTCGCCATCCCTTTAAAATGCTCACTGCTGGACCTAGCGATTCAGGCAAACCCGAATTTGTCAAACGTTTGATCGAACATAAACATCATTTGATCGATCCTCCACCTCAACGAATCGTGTGGTGTTACAAAGAGTGGCAATCGGCGTACAGCCTTCTGCGAGAAAGTCAAGGCAATCCCATCGTCTTTGTGGAAGGCATTCCTGGCAAAGACGACGGAATCGTGTCTGACCCTAGTCAAACCCATCTGGTCATCTTCGACGACATGTTAGGAGAAGTAGAAGAAGAAATTGAACTGTGGTTTACGCGCAAAGGGCATCATCGTAATGCCAATGTCATTTACATCACTCAAAATTTGTTTCAACAAAGTAAACCCCATCACAACCATTAGTCTCAATACTCATTACGTGGTTTCGTTTAAAAGTCCTAGAGATAAATCGCAAGTGCAAGTCTTATCCAAACATTTAGGAACTCCTTGGCTGACTCATGCGTACGACGATGCCACTCAAACTCCACACGCTTATTTACTCGTGGAATTTAAAACCCACTACCCCCGATTATTTGCGATTTCGTACCCATCTGTTTCACCACTGGTGCCAAGACGGAGGGTTTGTCGTGTACACGTCCCCGTCGACGACATAACAACAACAACAACCAAAGAAAAGTCTATAAAAACCTCGGTCACTTTGGGTCCCTTCAATCTCATCTTCCCGTCAAATTGATTCGTGCCTTGTACGGCATCAGTTGCGAAAAAAATCCACAGACACATGCTCGTGTCTTAGAAGCTAGTCTCAAAGAAGTCTTATGATGGTTTACGGTGACAGTACGTCAGTTACTGCAAGGCATCATTCACATTCCACATCAAACCAAATGTTGTTTTTTTTTGTTGACAGAAACAAAGTAGCCTTGACGCAACTGGCCGATCCTCGCATCGACACTCAAACCAAAACGCAAATCATTTTGAAACCTGGAGGAAGCGGTTCTCTAGGAGGTGTCATCATTCGTTTCCTCTTAAAATGGGATCCCAATGCTCCCAAAGTCCTACCCAAGAAAAAAAAACACTCCCCGACGTACCCAGAAGAAAACGAAAAAGAGTAACGGTGTCAAGACCAGGTCACAACCTCAGAAAAAGAAAAAGAAAAGTCCACAGTAAACAGCTTCTACCCGCAAGAGAGGTACTGCCGCCAGGACGCAACCTTACATTCGCAAACCACGACCTGCCGCAACGGTGACATCTCCAGTAGCCTCGGGTTCTTCCACTTCTCCGTTGTTGGTGATGCCTGCCAAACCCGATTTGACGCGTATCTTTCCTAATTTGATGAAACATTGGAAACCTGCGTCTCCAAAAGCTTCTCCTCCAGTGGTGACACCCTTTCCTCGTTAGCGGCAGTGGCCGCTGCTCACAAAGTACCTGCCCTAAAAATCAAAGTCCAAGAGAGATCGGGTGTGTTAAAGAGTTTACTGGATTTGTCCAATCAAGAACTGTCCCGATTGAGTCCGTTGCGAACCCCTCCACGATGTGTGATGCCTGCCACGAAAATGATACGACGAGCCGACAATCAGTGGCGACGCATTCCAGTATAAAAAGGACCCGAGGCAAACGACAGCGATTAGTGTTTTTGTGCTCCTGAACGCCAAAGATGTCACCTCAAACACTTGTACACCGTCACCATCGTCGTTCTTCTGTCCAAAAAGGAAAAGGAAAAGGACAGTCACGTCATCCGAACAAAACGCTTAGCCAAACATTGACGTCTGCCCCTGAAAAGACGAACTCATCCAAAGAAAAGGAGAAGTCACCAAGAGGAGGATTCTATGGCGATTTTGGAAAACAAATTGTCACCTTTATGACGAAGCGATAGTCCAAAAAAAAAAAAAAGGATAAAAGGCCGCGTGCCAAGTCATCGACGTTAGTGTAGTTTTTAGTGTGTGCCCTGGAACCAACAAACACAGATGTCACCCCCACCCCCAAAGATATCCTTCTTCTACCCTCAAAGGAAAGAAAAGGAAAGGACTGCCACCTCGTTTAGTCAAACACTGGGACATGTTGTCCGTCCTATCCAAAACATCTCCACCCATGCGAAAAAAAAAAAAACCTCATTCAAACCGCCTACAAAGACGTCATCGATACCGTGAGCGAATGGTGTCTGAATGTCTTGAAAGGCACGATACCTTTGTCTAAACATCAGAAAGAATGCTTAGCCAAACATCGGCACGTTCTTCGCCAAATGGTCCAAAAGAAAATTCCCATTCGTCAAAGGAAAAAGATGTTGGTGCAACGCGGAGGAATTTTACACCTGTCAGGACCATTGCTGGGAACATTAGGAGGATCCTTGCTGAAAGGAGTATTGAGAACAATGGGAAGAATCCTGGGATGAAGATAAAAGGATCAAGAAGATAAAAGGGACCTTTGGAATCAAAAGAACTCAGACGTGACCATTGAAATCCAATGGAAGGACGAAAACTGACTTTAGTAACTTACAAACGATGGATGGAATACCATCGTTGGCAAGAACAACGGACCCCACATTTACCTCCCAATCCTCATCTGACCGAGATGTCCCAGTTACAACACGAACTGCAATCGTTGATGGATCGCAGGGATTTGTCAGAAACTGAAAAATCGCAATGGTACGGTCAACTGTTGCAACTGCTGCAACTCTTTCACCAGAAAGCTTTAGACGAAACAGCTGTACCCACTCTGAAAGATTTTAAGACCCTGTTGAAAAGCCCACCACGACCCCCACCACCCCCACTACCCTCAGCGGTCAAGACAGATGCTGCCCCAAGGTTGCCTGAGGAAGAAGAGACACGAGAAGTCTTTCAAACACCGTCAGCAGCTCCCATCCCTAGATTGCAG
>JAECUM010017527.1:0-25628 GCA_016617855.1 Megalonaias nervosa | reverse complement strand
AAAAAAAAAAAAAAAAAAAAAATACTCGCTGGAAACTGAAAACGTAAATTAAGCCACTTTGGGTTAGCATTTTTTGTTCGCCTGTTATAGAAAAAAGCCTATAGTACGGCGGAGGCGCGCCGGGGATGGGCCTTGAGGCAGAGATCTGTTGTTCCAACGATTATGTGATATTTCTTGTTTCGACAGCTAAAGCACAGCTTATTTTCAATTTCCAGAGAGATTTTTCATAATCTCCTCGAGAGCTTCATCTTTTCGCGGGCTATTAATTCGTTTTGTATTGGGTTTTTTTGTGGAGGGGGGTTGCCTCTTTTTTAATTACAGCCGAAGTGTATATCTTGTGCGCGTTAGACCGTATTTCAGTTTTCAAAGATGCGCAATTGTCGAGTTCCTTATGGACACATTAGAACTCTTCTTCGGTGACAGCGTTGTCGGGTGGTGCCTTAAATATGTGGTCTGCGCTTTTCTTGAGCTTTGTAGCTTTCAGGGAGAGTTTTGGTCGAAAAAAAATCTTCTGCAACAGAAATAAGACCACACCTAAAAATTGGGATTTCAAGGTCAATCTGAAGGAGGGCTGCAATGATTGCTGGCTATAGTCCCATTGCCGTCACACCAGTGCTCAGAGACGGAGCAGTTTGGTGTCAATACCATCCACCGCGTTTACTGCGCTCTTGTACGTTTGGTATCGAGCACGCCGCTGTTCAACCTTCTGCAGGTACGAAGGTTTCAGCCTCGCTGATTCTTTCCAGGCGAAAATCTCGTATGTCTTGGATTCTGAGATGCATCATCATTATAATTCCCCTATAATTCATTCGTGAATTTGGTTAGTTTTTGAACTCACGCCGTTAACCGATTCTCTTTGCTCGCAGGTAAAATGGTGAGGAAATCAAAGAAGCTACTAGGTTCCCTGATAACCTCATATTCTAAAATATTATTAGAAAGGGCTAGAAGTAACGTAAATTTTGCAACTGAAACAAGTCAGTCTTTTGCCTGTATCCATCTTTGGTTTCTGCAGTTAGAACCTACGTTTAACGTACCAAAGCCATGCTGGAGCAACAACACAGCAACATGGAGTACAAACATCTGGTACAAGAATATTTGCGCCTTCACCGGGTTAATAAAGATCAATTCAGACTGGAGTGGAATGAGGATGCAAGTCAAATGGATATCATTCACTGGAACCATCCAGAACACAATAAGAAAACCGCAGAGTGGCTGAGAATCAGGAAGCTTGTACGTCGACGTTGAGCCCTCGCCCTGATGGTGTATCCAACGGCAGAGATTGAGAGCTAGCGGTAAAGCTTTCTTGTGAGATGCCATTTGTTGACTGATCACCACTGTCATTTTGTGTCCGCATGATTCCAGTTACATGGATTGAAATCATTGCCCACGTTCTGTTGCCAAGACACTTACGGAGGTTAATAAAATAGAATCCGGCACCAGGGCCGGTGAAAGTGTCGGTTTATTTTTTGCTGAATGTGAAATCATCAACGTTTTGAACAGAATATGAGGGATAGTAACCAGATACATTCGGCGAAGCAGTCCCGCTAACCGGCGTGGCCATTATGGCCGTTAAGTACACGAACACGACGTCTGGTACCCATTGATGAACGCCTCCAAGGAAGACAACGATAGTTAATGATGTTAGGACTGTGTGATCATAAAGGAAGCAACCGAAAGAAGCAAAACCAATTTTTTTTTTATTTTTTTATTTTTTTAAATTTAGCAAATAGTTTTATTATCAATGTCGTAAAATGAAATTTTAAAGGAATTTACACTATATTGAATTGAATCCAAAATAAGCCTGAAAATTCCATTAAATTCCAAAAGAATGAAAAGTTCCGCATAAATTTCAGATTCACAATGAAACCGGTCCGCCAGCAGTCCTTACCTGTCAAACTGCGTTTTCCAGAACTCCTTTGAACCGTTCTCAATAGTCCCAGAATACTATTATAGCCCAATGGGCACTTTCTATTTCCACCGAATAATCGTAACTAATGTTTCCTCTCCAATTATCTAAACATAACATGAAACATATCTGCAGACTGATTACAACATATGAAATAAGAATCCGTAATAAGAACCAGTCCCAAATAGGAATGAATTTGATTGCTCAGTTCTTGCCTTATATACATCTTCAAGAGACAATTACAATTATATGTCATAATATATCCCACGTGACAGATCTTTGTACTCAATCCAATATTTAAAAATACCTATTCATATGACCTAACCCATCCAATGGAAATTAACTTAATTATTCGAACAAAAAAAACCACCTGACCCCACCATCCAGAGAGAAATTACCCCAAAGTTGTCAACAAGTTTTATTAATAGAAACATGACATTTATTTATAAACCCTATGTAATATACATTCGTAATATCTTAAAATAGAATTTTATACCCGAGTGAAAAAAAATATCTATCTCATATCTTGATTGCAGATGATCATTATGATTTAAAGTAATGAAAACTACACATAATATAGATACAGTCATGAACCAAGAGTTACAAAAATTATAGACGTATATAACACAACAACACCTCCCCTCATGATGAAAAGAAACATTTATGCAATAAAGCTTTCTTTTTCTATATCAACCAAGCACATATTTGATAATAACAACAAAATACACAGGAAGATTCTTATGAATAAGGCAAAAATGTATAAAATTAAGGCAATACAGAGCTTTTATTCAAGTGAAAGTGCATCTGCGGTCAGTTTCTATTGTCGAATGTCGATGTTGTATTCTTGCAACATCCAAGCCAATCACAACAATCTCTGATTTTTATTTTTCATTTTGTTAATAAAAGTAAGAGTTGTGATTGCTGAATACAATAATTGGAGAAGGAGCTTCAAAATGTTGTATAGCCAAAATTAAAACCAAACATTCGTTCTCAATAGTGGAGTAATTTCTCTGGTGCTTATTTATTTGTTTAGAGAAATAGCACACTGGATGATCCACTCCATTTTTATCTTCCAGAATTAATACACCATCAACTACTAAATTACTTGCATCAACAGACATTTGAAATGTTTAGTTGAAATCTGGAGCTGTAAGAACTGCTGAACTTTTAAGTCTGGCCTTTAATTTATCGGACGCTTCCTAACAGTTGTCAGACCAATGAAACTTGGTCTTCTTACTGGGTATATTGATCAGGTGCTCAGAAATGATGGATAAATTGAGCAAAATTTCCGATTACATCCAGCCATACCCAAAAATAGTATCAGTTGCTTGTTACAGATAGAAACAAGTAATTCAGAGACAGCTTGAACCTGAGTTTCTACAGGCTTGACTTGACTATGCCCCACAATATGTCCTAAAAATGTGACACAATCTCTGCAAAACTGACTTTTACTGAAATTAATTGTTTTGCCCCATTCAATCGAACGAAGATTTTCCGGATAGTTTCCAGGTGATTTCTCTAGGTGTCGCGGTATGTAATGACGTACTTCGATGTATGCATAACAGCCATCTATACGAGATGTTATCATGTTCATTAATGGCGGGAATGTTGAGGGAAAATTTGTCATACTTAACAGCATCACTTTGTAATAATTCCATATGGAGTTGCAAAAGCCGAAATTTCTTGTGCTCTATTGATAAGTGGAATCTGCCAGAATCCTTGTAACAAGTCATCTTGGTAACATATTTTGCATTTACAATTTTATCAATAGTCATCAATTCTTTGTATTGGAAACAAGTCTGTTTGGGTGATACTTCACGTTTCTGTAATCAGTGCACATACAGAAAGAATTATCTGGTTTCAGCACAAGAACACACGACTAACTCCAGTTACTTTTGCTTGATTCACCGAAGTCATTCTCAAACAAATATTCAGTTTCCTTTTTCAAACATTCATGCTTGAGAGGATTCATTTTTAAGGGTGATGTTTTAAAAGCGTATTAACTACAACTTCATCATCGTTGTAGATTTTGTTTGTTCGAGTCGGAACATCTGGGAACAAGTGCTCATATTCACTTATTAGCTGCTTTAACGCATTATTTTCCTGCGGCTGTACATTTGAAAGTTCTTGTCCACATTCTTTAATATTGCCGAATTCTGAAGACTGGTTGAAACAAAGTCACTACAATCCGGTTGTACGTCATCATTTAAATCTTCACTATATGGGACAAGTATAACTAAATTGACTTTATGATTAACATGGATATCTCTATGAATATATTCCTTTAATATATCTATATTATTTCTGTTTCCGCATCTCAGGAGTGTCGTGATATAATTTGAGTGAATTCCTTTGTTTTTAACTATAGAGACCATAAAACGAAGCCTGAAGAGGATTCTGAGGTATGGGAACGACAGGCAGAATTTATCACCAGGCTGAAAAGTTCTTTCTTGTGTAGTTTTGTCATACTTTCATTTGTGATTGGGTAGACTGAAGATTATTTCTTCCCACCTCACAAGTTTCCGATAGTTTGCGTTTAAAGTCAGAGACACAATCAAGTAAATTAATCTCTGATTCATCTGTTAAAAGAAGTTTCTCATTCAACAACTTCATTGGTCCACGAACAGTGTGACCAAAAACAAGTTTAAAAGGACTAAATCCTAGGGACTCTTAAATTGACTCCCTAACAGCAAGCAACAATAAATGAATACCTTCCTCGCAATCTTTTCTGGTATCAAAGTAATATGAATTTATTATATTCTTTAAAGTCCAATGAAATATTTCCAACGCCCTCTGGCTTTTAGGGTGATACATAGAGGACTTGAACTGTTGAATACAAAACTTATTGGAAGATCCCTGATATGGAATTAGAAACTAGATCAGACTGGACGGATTTGAGCAGGCTAAAACGTGTAAAGAACATTATTAAGGCTTTTACTATAGATTTAGTCTTAATATTCCGTAAAGGAATTGCGTAGGGAAACCTGTTCGACGCACACATTATGGTCAACAAGTATTAGTTGCTGACTTGGTCCCGGGTAAGGGCTATATAGTCTACCAGTATTCTGCTAAATCATTCGTCAAATCCAAGAATAGGTTGTAAATGATTATTAAGTATCTTTTGGTTGGGGTTTCCTACCAACTTATATGTGTGCCAAGATCTACAATATTTAGAAACATCACATTTAATATTCCGCCAATAACAAATTTTGTAAGATCGTGTGAAAGGTATTACTGAGGCCTAAACGACCAGCCAAGGCAGACGCATGGGCTAAATGTATAATTTCCTGTCTATACGACTTAAAAACAACAATGTGATAGCCCATTGATCACTCGTCATAAGCGGGTACTTCAGGTAGTCACCATTTCTCCTAAGGACCCCATTGATCACAAAATAGCAAGTTGGTACCTCCGCTGCTTCAGTTTCGCTAACAGCCCTCTGAAACAAACAGATCTCAAGATATTGTTCTTGCTTAATGACAAGTGATAGTCGTTTATCACCCTGATTAGAAATAAGAGAAAGAGTGGTCAAAATAGGATCCCAGCAATCAATACCTTTTGATTTATCAGTAACAGGAGCAAAAGTGACCTCATCAAAGGTTGACCAATACATGTGTCAGCCAAAGGAACAATATCCTGATTAACTTCATTCTCAAGAGCTCATTTTGTCAAAGCTCTTGTAACTGCACAAGCTGGGTATAAATCAGAGATTTCATTTTCAATAGGATCAACGTTTTGATCCAAACTAGGCTTGTCAGTTGCAAGTTGATGAACCACAACCTTATCTCTAGCTAAGCCATTGCCTAGCATTGAACACTCACAATGGGTAAAAAATTCAAAGCACCGATTGTCACTGGTCCTGAAACTAAGTCTGATGTTAAATTAACATCATCGAGGGGACTTGTAATAAAACCGCACTCTACTCCCTGTACAAGAACACTTTCAGAGGAAGAAGACTTCTCAGACAAAGGAAAATTACTTGATAATAAAAGACAATGAGAACCCCCTATGCTCCTTAATATTTTAATAGTGATAGGATTAGCCGAATAAATAATAAGTAATATAGAACCTTTCGAAATGAATGGTTCATAATTCTCCATAATAAAATCAGACTGGAGCTTGTTTGACCCAACAAATGTACTGCTTCAAATACATGACCATGACCTTGACCTCTGAATAACAAGAGCATTTGGAACAGCTATGTCATTATTATGTTACTTACTTTTGTCTGAAAGAAATCAGAAATAATGTGCCGTTTCTTCTTGCAATGAGTGCACATAGGAAGAGATATGGATTTCTGATTAGTCTTATCAGACGTTTGATTCTTATAAATTGTGCCTGATTTAAATTTGTAAGTACTCGCATGGGACTGAATCGGTTTCTTACTAAGAACCTGATGAGAAGAAAACTGATTGACAAATGAAACTTTGTGAGTCAAGGAATAGTCGTCAGCTGTACAAACGGCGTTTTCCAAGGTGTCTGAGTTCATCAAGACAAGTTTTGATTGTATTATGGATGAAGTTTTTGAAGTCTTCAACTAATATGAGTTGTCTAAGGTTAACATAATCTTTATCAATCTTTTCAGAAGAACGCCATCGATCAAATTGTCGTGCTTTGTCTCATATAGGTTTGATCAGTTGCTTTTGTACAATTCCTAAACCTCTGTTGATATGCCTCAGGTACCTATTCATAACCCTTCAAAATATACTCGACAGTGAAATATAAATATCACGAGCTTTTCCAATAAGTACACCCTGAAATAACAACATTTAGTGTTATCTTGGCCATTTTAAATTTGCCGCAATTTTCTCAAACTGAGAAAAAGTATTAATCTACTTCATTTTCTGAAAAGGCGGTACTAATTTGATATTTATGATAACATCAAAAAAACTGAAATTTCGTGCAGGGAGTGCATTTTGCTTGCCAGTTCAAATTCGTTAATTTCCATTGCAATTCCATCTCACTTTCTTCATTTTGTATTTGTAGTCCCATTTGCATTTGCCGGTCTTCCTTTTCTCTTTGTTCCTTCTTAATTTGAAATTCTCTTTACTCGTTTTGAATTTCTCTCTCTCTCTCTCTCTCTCTCTCTCTCTCTCTCTCTCTCTCTCTCTCTCTCTCTCTCTTGTAATCTGCTTTTGCATTTGTATTTCTTTTTCTTCTTTTCGAAGCTAAGTTTTCTTAATTCTGTTTCCGTCTAGCTTTTCAATTTTAATTCTGCTTGTTTCATTTCAGAACTAGACAGAAACTTACTAATTTTTCTTAAAGTATTTGCATTAAAACTTTCTTTTTCCACCCAATACTTAACCAAAATATGTTTAATAAAGACGATTTCATGTCTGAAAGAGAATAGCGGTTGGCAAGCTTCAGCAATTCATATTTCCTTAAACATTCAAACCCTTCCTCCTGGGTCGGTTTAGAAACAAAACTCTCCACCATAGATGACAATGTAAAAGCTTGTTGTCTTCACTATGTCAAACCAAATGACCAGGGACAAAATAGTTTCAGAAATAAAATGAATTAAAATATTTAAACAATTTTAATTTCTCTGAAATATTCCTAAAACTCCTATTCCGGACGAGCCCCCAGTTTCTGTTACGATGCTATGGTCGTAAACTAAGTAACAAAAAGAAGCCAAATCGAAAGTTGTGTAAACTTTAGCAAGTAATTTACTTATCACGGTTACAAAGTGAACATTTAAGAGTAACTTCCATTATTATGAAATGAATTGAATCCAAAATAAGTCTGAAAAGTTCTGTGAAAGTCCAAAAGAATGAAAAGTTCCGCATAAATTTCAGATACACGAATGAACTGGTCCGCCAGTAATCCTAGCGTGTAAAATGGCATTGTCCAGAACCCCTTTGAATAGTTCTCAATAGTTCCAGAATAATGATATAGTCCAATGCGCACTTTCTGTTTCCACTGAATAATCCTAACTAATGTTGCCTCTCAAATTATCTTAACATGAAACACATCTGCATACTGATTTCAACATATGAATAAGAATCGGAAAATGGGATCAATCTGATTGCCGAGTTCTGTCTATACGTACACCTTCAAGAGTATATTATGACTATATGTCGCAAAATATCCTACCTGACAGATCTTACTACTCAATGTAATATTTAAAAATGCCTATTCGTGTGACCTAACCCATCCATTGCAAATTAACTTAATTCTTCTAAGAACCCACCATCAGCCAATGAGAAATTACCCCAAAGTTGTCAGCATGTTTTATTATTAAAAACATGACGTCTATTTATAGATCCTATGTAATTCGTAATATCTTTAAATAGAATTTGGTACTTGAGTACAAAAATAGCGATCTAATATCTTGATTGAAGATGATCTTTGCAATTTATATTAATGAGAAAACTACACATAATATAGATACAGTCATTAACCAAGAGTCACAAAAATATATACATATGCATAACACCGTAACAATGACTAAATCAAAAGTGTAGGCTACGGGGAATCCATGTTGCCAAGTCAATAAGGCAGGCGCGGGTACAGAAGATGCTAGTATGTACAGACTGGTCCCAAAATAGAAAGGTGCTTATGGTACCCGGTGAGTGACAAATTTAAGTGTGGCTTCATCGATACAGTTGACTGGGTCACGTACCGTTCTAATTAAGTTGTTGGTCATTATCAGCACTCAGCGAATTGTATCGCCAGTCTTGGGGGCCGTCGAGGCATCATCAATATCAAGATACTTTTTGATAGTTACCACAGATATACCGCAGTCGTTTGGTGTACCACTGACGTTGAAAACTGAAACGTGGTCGGCTACAACAATGACTGGTTTTTGTGAGGGGCGCCAAGGCGTCCCCAGCTTGATCGAAAAACACGACTGGGTCATTTTGGTCCGCGTTAGAGGCGTTGTTGCATCAAGCTAATTGGACGGTCTTTGTTGCGTACTGGGAGAGATCACCCAGTGCGGTGCATACTCTTTGCTGCGAAAAGTGTCCAAACAACGTCTACAGGCAAGGTTTCTGCTGCGCTTTAATATTACTAAATAATTTTGTCTAATGTTTACAGTTGCCGGCGTTAAAGACCGGCTCAATCATATCAGAGTCCACAATAATAGGGCATTCCTGGCAGCAGACCACAGTAGGTTAAAGATTGATAAAACAGCACACAGCATGTGCCCCTCCGGGTATTCGCTACTTCATCGTGCTCAGCTTCCTCCCCCATATCCATGTAGAGGTTTGAAATCTCAAAGCTTAGCAGGAAACTGTCATTGTCGGTGCACAGCATGCCAGCCCTTTCACCTTGGCACTCCTTGATGTGGCCATAATAAACGTCAAACGTGTAGCTTGCTCAGCTCGAGAATTGTCATACGCAAGTAAATAACTGGCTGAACTTGATTCTTGCCTTCTCTTAGCGTATGGCCACCAGGTTCTCGTCACAGCTGTGCCTGTTTTCGAAAGCCGGTCATGCAAACAGCTGACGGAGCTTCCCCGCTTCGCCTTCCGGTCGCAATCGGTCAACCCATATCTGCTTTCGCAGGCTCTCCGTGGTGTTTTCGTAATCAAGTTTTTCTTGACCTTGCAAAGGTATTTTTTAACTTTGTTTTTTTTTTTAAAAAAACTTACCTTGAGGTCGGTATTAAGAGAAATGAGCAGTCCCATCTCTATCGTCCCCAAGACCTTTGTGGGTCAATGTCCAGCTTTGTATATAGTCGTGCAGTTCCGTGGGGTATTCACAGCGACACATGAAGATCGAGCTCTATGCACCTCACAAAGTGCCATCCGAATCCATCGCGCATGTACTCTTCATTGTGTCTTGCATGGTGGCATTAGCTTGGGCAATCAGCTTCTTGATCTCGTCAGTGTACAATTAAATGATGGCTGCTACACCAGCCTCTTCGTCTTAGTCGGTTTCCAGGCCTGACGCAGGTATCTCCACCTGTGTCATCAACATAAGGCTGACTTTCAGGTCACCAAATCTACCAAGATCTTTGCCGGTGATGTCCTGCGCACAAAAGCCATGCGACCAAACGTCTACTTCAAACCTGTGCTTTTCAGGTACGATGGGACGGTACACTTTCAAAACCGCGTCGGCTCTTCCTGCTCGTTCTAAAAGGTTGGTAGCAGCTGCCTTACTGACTGCGACGATTGTGGCGATGGAATCCTCCCTGGCTGCGTCCTGTTTGTGACTATTGTTTAAACAGACATAATTCTCTAATTATGTATCTCGCAGTTCGCAAAGAACCTTTCGAATTGTTTCCTAGCTTTTTCCAACTAGTTTTAATTTTTTGCGGAGCATTGTTGCCACCACAGCGCGGGTAAAGCTGATCTCCGGCGCCAATACTAACCCCACATTTCCATCACGGCAATATCACACATCCCTTTCTTACTCACGGCATGGATATCACAGTACTCTCCAAACAATGTCTCCCCCAGAGCTATCTTGTTCCCAGTTGAAATCACACTTTTACCACGGCACACCATATTTTATCGAATTGTTATTCAATTTGCGTATGCTTCTGTAAAAGGTATACGCAATGAAAAAACTCCCAGTTTGGTCCGGCAACGAATGGCTCTGCAGGCTGAACGCTTCACCGATCCTTATACTCGTGGTCTCCCTTCAGCTTGCCCAGTATTGCCGTGGCAAGCCTGGGGTTGGTGGATTTAAAAGCAAGAGATTAAGCTCCTTAAAGTATAGACCCAGCATCTTGGGGGGGGGGGGGGAGCAAACAATTGTATATAGTTTGCTGAGAGTGACCCTCCACCGAGTGGGATGAGTGGGTTTAACGCTCTATTATACGTCTACTCCTGCTACATAATCCATTAAACATTTTCTTGAAACATTATCACGATTACTAATTCAACGACGAAAAATTATATATATATATATATATATATATATATATATATATATATATATATATATATATATATATATATATATATATATATATCCTAATACATTTAATACATTTAGTTCAATATGATAAATAAAAAGCTGAAGGTGTAAGGTGTAAAGTAGACGACTACTGGAACATTTTTGAAATTCTAGAAAATGCTCATATTTAAATTGTTTGAAGATTACTGCTAGGCAAGTGCGTAATAGTGAAATAATTAGGAATAAGTGAATCAGCTTGGTCACTATGGTTATGTTGCAATTAAACCCTCCCTTTCTGATTTTAAAAACGATTCAACGGGATCTGGATGAGATGGCTTTACAATATTTGTGTATCATTAATTCTTTCATATTTTGAAACAGTACTCTTCTAAAATCATTTGACTGATATCGGCGTTGGCTAAAAATAAGACATTCGTTGTCAAGAACAACGAACAAATATCAATATCTTTATACAAGAAGTGAGCAGAAATGTGCTGAACATGACGAAGGTGCCAATGTAACTCGAAACAGTTTTCACTTATTGTCGGGGTCGAATATCTATCGTTTCAATTTTTCAAGGACAAAATAAAACACAACACCCAACCTACCCCACACAACACATGAAATATATCAAGCTCGCGATTTTGATGCCTGCGAAAATCTGTTTCCGATGATGGTGTGATCTCAATAGTTTTTGTTTTTGTCATAGTGAAAGAGTTCACCGACCTATATTTCTTCATTTCTCTTTACGCATTTGATAAGTCTATGATCTTAAACTAGTGAGAATTCCATGAGTGATTAATAATGGTTCAGCCATTACTGTATAAAACGTTCCTGGCAGGATACTGTTTCCTCTAAGATAATATTTATTAATAGTCGGCATGATTTTAAACAGCAATTCAACATAAGCTCTAATGAGCTTGAACAACATTACAATAAAGAATAAAGACTTACAAATGAACAAGATTGGCAACACATACAACCAGAGAATAATACATAGATACAATTGGACACAACATGTGGCGCGTAACTTAAAATATAAGAAAGCAAAGCATTTTATAATAGGAATCTTTTAAAAATTAATCAAACATTTACGTAACTTACAATCGCAGTTTATTAATATCGAAAGGGTGAAAACAATGACTAATGTAAAAGCACCTTTTTATGAACTGACTGTTGGCATAGTGATAAATTTTCAGCGAAGTATTGCTCAAGAAACTGCACACCAGTCTATTATTATTCACACTTATTTGGGTTGTTAAAATATGATATCTTTCAAAATGTAAATGCTGAAATAATGCTTCATCGATCATCTTTAATGCGACAAATACAATATATATTACCTCGTTTACTATTTTTGAACCATTTAGTCTATTCTATTTCATCCGTTGTCCAAATCGTTTCACCAGCATAACTCACTAACTATATTTAAAATTACAATGTCACCCTGGTATTTTGGTCAAGGATTGTTGTTTGCGGCGAAATGGTGGGGTGGGGGTGAGGAAAACTATCACAGTATCATTTGTATGGTTTTCATTCGATACAGGCATTAACATGAGCAGGATAATTTTACTACCTTATTGTATTCATATTCTCCACACACACACACACACACACACACACACACACACACACACACACACACACACACATATATATATATATATATATATATATATATATATATATATATATATATATATATATATATATATATACTCTCTTCTATATATATATATATACTTCAGTTAGTTATATGAGTTTGACATTTACATCAATGTTTAGGGACATATTTCAAATAAATATGTTATTGCATTCAGCGAAGTCAATACTATGGAAAAATAAAAATAAAACATAATGCCCTCCTACCTTTGTCAGTTGGATTAAAACGTGAAATTTTATTTATATGTTACAGGTGTCTTTATACGGACAACGTAGATCTTGATGAAGACTCTTTGATTCAAGTTATCAAATTAACACATAGGTATCAAGTAGGGCATGTACTTGATCTTTGTTCTGAAAAACTTGCCATGTTTATTCGCATGGAAAACGTTTGCTAACTGCTGAACTTGATCGTTTTCTACGAGTTGAAAGACCTCAGAGACAAGGCGTGCGATTTCGTAGATGACCATTGTTACGACCCTGTAGTCAAATTACACATGTGTTAAAATTTAAATTCTTCTAATTTGTTTCATTTTTATTTTTTAATACCACTAAATGTTATTATTATTATTATTATGGTGATGATTATGTTAGCAAGATCTAATAGTATGTTAGAAACATCGTATTTATTTAAAACGTAATTGTGACTCGTGTAAGCACGATTTTTGCATGACGGTTTTTCGTATCAAGTAAACAGTGAGAAAGAGCTATGTAAATGATTGGCTGTGACCACGTTATTACTTGTTTACGCTTTTGTAATGTCCAGATGGATTGCGAAATCACACGTGTTATTCATGCGTGTGTACATGTAATAACGCATTAGCTTGTTTTAAATGCTCAGTTACCTGTAAGAAATGTCAGAGTCGTAATCGTAGTTAGTCGTGGACAGTCATAGCTGAGAGTTGCATCATAACATCTTACAGAGTTTCTAATACCTTAAGGAAAAGGTATTTCTGTGCTGGAAAGAGTTGTGCATTCGTACAAGGAACAACATGTGTGTTGTTAGTGGTGGTAGCTGTATTTCATCTACTTTCTAAATAATTGTTTTCCCTGGAGAACACAACTACTGGCTTTGGACAAAGTGATTTGATGAAATTATTTCTAAATCGGAACAGAACAATACAAACTGTGCTTTACAGTGAAAATTCTGGACATTGTGTTAGCTTTCGTCTGACGTCATCATCCGCTATCTTGGATCGGAACTGAGATTCAGACTGTATCAATTTAGAACTGTTTATTCACAGGACTTATGTGTTTTCACAAATTTAGAACATATATTTGGATCTTCTTCGTAAATCGTAAGTCTTGTTTCGCCTATTTACCTTTTCACCGTGTTTTCTAGGGAAATAAATTATTTTTGTTAAAATTTACAAAGCTTGTTGTCTTCACTCTTTCTTTGTGTTACTTTGAACGAGCCGATACGTAACACCATGTTCCAGAGATACTGGAAACACCTGGCTTTATGGATGTTTCTGTCAAAAGTCTCAAGGTGATTTTAGCAGGTGATACATTATACACTGTTGAATTGAAACTTTTCCAAAAGTGCATGGAACGGGCGGAGAATAAATGCAGAAAGCAAGAATTAGGGCCAGATTATCAAAACGAGAGAAGACTTCTTGGCTATGGATTTTTCTTTCTACGACTGCCAACGCTATCTCTTGCCGATTATACAGAACACATTTCAAAAACCAACATTCTTTATGTAGAGGAATCACACAAAATATACATATACAAATGCTTACCGTCACCACCAGGAAATATTCATTCATCACGAAAGGATCTCAGTAATTCAACCATTCCAAGGAAACAAAAATTGAATAATATACGTTGGCCGATATATAAGAATGATATTGAATTTTGCTGTCCGAATGATGTATATCTAGCTGGAATAATACTTGAAGATATAGTAGAAGAAACAGAAATAGCTCCTGACAATTTCCGTGATATTGCTTTACTTGGAAATGTCGTGATCCAAGGCATAGACCTGAATGCTACATTCCAAACTGGATATCTTTCCAAACTCCCTTATTTTGTTCCTCTTAGAGAAAAGGTTTTTCTGAAAGGAAGAAAAAACCCTTATATAATAACTGTAGTCACAAGGTGCTATACAAGCTGTGATGTGCCCTTCTTTCTGCGTCTTCCGAATCAATGGCAAGTACAACAAATGCTCCTCCAGAAATGGCCATATTGTAAATACCCATCATTCAAATGCTCCTCCAGAAATGGCCATATTGTAAATACCCATCATTCATCAAGGGAATTCTGTATCTGAATGTATCAAATAGGTGACAGCTGCTTTTAGCTCCAAAATATTCTTCGGCTAAGTGAGTTTTTCATCTGGTCTTTTATGTCTTCCCTGTCTTGAAGAGTTACACCATAAACTGATATATTATAAGAATTCTAGGAAGATGGACCTAATGCACCAGGTATATCTTGCTTTTCTGTTTAGAATTTTATCTTTTATGGAAAGAAAATTTTCTGTACAAAATTAATAAATCGTTCACGTCAAAGATGAACCAAATGCATTTATCCAGTTCCAAACAACTTCTTTTCTTAGTGTCTCGCGCGTCTCTCGCTTAAAAAGCGCCGTAGAGATGAAGCTGTACAATATCCAGTACCCTCGTTTCTATATATTTGCTAATTTACAAAGCCAGAAAGACTCAACACATGCAGGGTCTTGTTTGTGTGGGGCTAACAATGTTGTTGAAGACTTTTGTACAAAACATAGATGTTTTTGGATTTATTGGGTTTTTCTTGCTTACGAGAGTAATAATGGATCTACACTGTACACGTAAACTCAACACACTTAACCATGCCATCTGTACACACATATGAAGTACCATTATCCATCTAGGAATGCCTGCACACAGTCTAGATATCACATGATACTATCGCGCCATCTAGCGACATAGCATAGTGATGGGTGTGATCCATTGATTAATATATTCTTTTCCGTTATTTTCTATGAGAACTGTTAGTTTCAGGCCTAATGAAGACCTTTCAAAATTACATACTTTTCCTTTGATTGTAGATGTATAAGTAGTTTTACTTTGTGTTGAGCACACTGTACATAAGGTTTTAATGAATTATATTTGGATCTATTAAATACTTAAGTATGAAATATATACAATTATTGGGTGGAAATATTGTTTTATATATTGTTTCATCACTTTATTTCAGATGTGAAAATTATATCTGCATATTTTTACATGTGAAAATAAAAGTTTTCCATCACGAGATGAGATTTTTGATTGCGTGTGCCGACCGTAGTTATACTTGCAGAAAGAAAAACAAGCATTATGTGAGCTAGAGAACAAAAGTTTGGCGTCCACAATGAGTAAGAAAAGTTCTTCAAAAAAACCAAAACGAAATACCGGTATAAAATACAATAAATATAAAAGAGTGCAAGCAAGACTTCACCCCGCTTCTATTTTGATTGTTGTTATTGTTGCTGTTTTGGGTTTAACGCCATTTCTCAGCGTTGGATAGGCTATACAAGGCAATCAGTATACCCACACTGGCCGAGCCAGAGACTCAAATCCATGAAAACAGAGGTTACATGGCAGTGACCGGTACAAGCCAGAGTCTTTTAGGCATTCGGGCACCCGGGGCCCCTATTTCGAGTGTAATCTAGCGGCTTTTGTTTTGCCTCATGATCGATAATTATATCTCATGAACACAGAATCAATCGGTGGCCTTTTATACTCAGAAAACTGTTCAACATGCTATATTCTGTGAGTGCCTAATTAAATTAATATATACATTACTTTCTGTCTCTAACCAATCGAAGTAGAATATCCTAATCATGTAAACAATATAATCTAATTCTGAGCGTTATGATACAAAGCCATTCTAGTGGTTACTTTAGAGTCTGGAGAACATTCCCGAACATATATAAAAAGATGAATAAATGTGGCTTTACTCTGGGGTTACTCACATAAAGAAAAATAAATTGGCCTAAGGCGGGTTGATCCCAGCCTTACTAAAACCTTCAATTTAATATTTTACTGATCTGGTGGTAATCCAAGTATAATCCCTACTTTTAATATGACCTGGAGTGACTCCCAAGGTCTGTACTGGGGTGATCCCAGTATAATCCCTGTTTTAGAACTGGGCTGCTCCCATTCTAATTACCGGGGTGATCCCGAGGTCTTTACTGGAGTGATCCCACTATACAGGGCCGACAGGAAGGGGGGGGGGGGACCGGGGATATATCCCCGGGGCCCGGACCCGTAAGGAGGCCCGGGCCGAGCAACACTTTTTAATTTTATTAAAGAAAAATTTTGAAAACCAAGATCAAATTGACGCATACTGAATTAGTAGGCGAAAGAGTCCGCATTGGGGTTAGAAGAGTGTCTGACCATTGCTGAGTTCGTACCCCAATGACATACAAGTAGATGACAAGATAAATTCGTTTATAATGTGTTTATACCATACAATACTTTAAGGCGGTGCCTTGGGATGGTGGCGGGAATTTTCAGTTCAAAATGTTTAGGAAAAACCCACAGAATCACTGGAGGTTAAATGAACACGAACATATGTGTCTTCGCTGACTGATCATGAATCCAGACAAGGACGCCTAGTGGCCCAGAATTAAATTATTTCCTCGGCCCTAATTTTGACTGGTTAGTAATGACCTCATATATGTAATTATCCACTAGTTTTGACAGGCTAATTGTGACCTTATAGTTGCCACACGTAAGCACAGTGTGTTTACATCACAAATACATTATTAACTAAAACTGGACTGATTATTCAATGAGGTCCGTCTTGATTGGTCTTCGTTGCAGTAAATTATTCAGCGAAGTCTATTCTGATTGATCTTTGAACACATCCTTCATTTTGACAAGTTTGATATGGTACAAATCATGCCTGCAGAGAGTGACCTGTGTAGGACTGACCACACTCGAAATGAGTTTGCTATATAGCTTAAGTTCATGATCTTATTCCCAGATTACTTAAACATCTTAATACACTTATGTGGGTCAGTTATGTCCTAGTTATAGGTGTCCACAATCTAATACTACCCAGACCCTACTACTTAACGAATATGGATCAAGTAGGAAAAAATGAACGATATAATAACAATATACAGAGGTAAGTATGCAGTAAGCAAAGAGAGTTTGGTAAGAATAAAAAGTTGTGTATAAATCTCAACTAATTAATTTTCCTGATGTATGTATGTATGTATGTATGCATCACAAATCCACTTGGGTTTGGATTAAAACAAAGAAACATTAAACAGCTAGGTATCTGAGTGAAAGATATATGACATAAAATCCTGCTATTGTGCAAATTGTATATCATGTATTCTTTATCTTTGATTAGTTCATTAGAACTAGACAATTCTCTATATTCCCTCATTTAAATACAGTATCTGCAGCAGCGACTAACAATTTAAAACTCTTTAACTGATCAGTAAAGATGCAAGTATGGTTATTTGTAGTCCTATAAATTGAACCGCCTAATCTGTGTTGGTACTGATGGACAATTTGTTTGTATAATGAGACCTGTTCACTAAAATGTGCAATTTTGCTGCATGCAAATCTTTCCTAAAAATACCTGCGTACAGTTTAGACACTTACCGGTATTTGATAACAGCCATGTGTAGCGCAAAATTCAACATGGCCACAGGACAGAAGGTTGTGTCATTCCGCGTGATTTTACAAGTCGTCAAACTTAGGGTTTGATCGGGAAATATTATGCACATATCGTCAAAAAACCCTTCAACCGACAGTAACTCAACATCCGCGAGAAATAGCAGTAAGTATATAAAACATACACCCATGTGTACAAACGAAAGTTTCTGCAAATATTTGCACGAGTTATTGAATAGGCGAGATCATCCTTTAAACTTCTTTCAGTACCATTACAGGTGTGGGGCTGATTTATCGGCCAAGGTTATTTGGTACTTACCGCGATTATTCACAGTCACGAAAGCGCTTGCTCATAAAGATTGATTTCGTCTTCAAGTATAAAGACAACATAGACAATATTTAGCAGAAGACATAAATATTGATAGAGCTGAAAATAAAAAAATAAAAAAAATCCTTGCCGAGATTGATAAGGAAGATTTACACAGAATTTACCAGATCAAAAGCATTCTAATTTAACCAAAGGATATTTTGACTTAAAGTGGATTGCTTTCGCACGTTTGAAAACAAAGAACTATATAATTTTCTAAAAGACAATGCTAAACTTAAAGATCCACTAGATTTGTGTTTCGATCAGGCGATAAAAAAAGGAAACAATTGACCAAACTCATAACTTGGTCGCATACACGCACCCGCTGCAGTATGAACAGGGAGGTTTAAGTAAGTTGAACTGGACCTGTTCACGTACACACATCTACGAGTGTCAATAAGTTAAGAAACTTTGATTACGTGCTCTTGCAGCGGTGTATAATTCACTTTCTTAAGGACAGCATGCTTTAATGACGTCACGACATATGACCAGTACAAGGCAGCACCTAAATGTTGTCATATACTTCTTTAATAGTACATGTTTGATCTGGGGTTTGATAGAGCTGTTAAATTCTTACTTCCGTATCACACACCCCGAAGAGGAACTACTTAGGAGTCTCCTTTGACGTCCGTGAGTAGATATTTTAGACACGGTAAATCGAACTTTTATAAAACCCATATGATTTGAATTTGTAAGACTAAAATATTTCGAATGCGTAAATGAGGGGTATGTTATAAATACATTCGCGTTTTCTTCCGAGTCGAATAAAAGAATTCGTTTTATATGGCTTATTCTCGTTTATTCCGCCGACTCAGAACAAAACACCTATGTAGTTTTCTGCATGCATGTAAACCTCTCTAATGGTAGGTCACCCACGTGAAAGAGTTGCGATGCTTGTGGACTTTTGAGTTAGCAACTGGGAGAGCCGAGACTCTGAATTCATGAAAAGTAATTAACCGCTAGCACAATAGTATAGTGCCACAGGAAAGGAATAATAAACATTATATACCTTGGGAAAGCTATACACTATTTAGCCATTACCATCGGAGTAAATAAGTGAGGTGAACAACATTGAGATTAAATTAACCCTGTACTATTATTTTACGTTCTTCTAGCTTCGTTCCAAGTTGACATGCTCTTTAGTGAGTGGGATAAAATCGAATGTATTGCACGAGCTGACTTTCTCGGCCGTTAGCTTTTGTCACTGGTCGCCATCATATACAGCCAGTGCAGTAGCAATGCTAGCATAACCCTATATATAACGCAATCCTTACTGAATATAGTTCTGATTGTAAATAGCCAGTAATCATGCAACCACGGAAACAGTAACAACTGTTGCTACGAAAGGCACGCTTTCCACAAAGATGCCAACTGCTGGAAACGCGCATTACTGTTTTAAAGGATTTGCCCCTTAATTTATCAATGGATTATTTTAAAGATATCGATATCATGCTTAAATCAAGGCAGCAGGGATACCGTTATTTTAGAGATGGATTCTTAAAGGATACGAACTCTTTTAAGCGCAGTTGAAATGTGATTCATCTGTCAACTAAGCTCACCGCTCCGGTGGCTTAAGTGGTTAGAGCGTCCGCCTCGAATGCGGGTGGTCGCGGGTTCGAGTCATACCAAAGATTAATAAAAATAGTACATGCAGCTGCCTCGCTTGGCGCCCAGCATTAAAAGGTTAGTGATAGGACTGGTCGGCCTGGTGTCAGGATAATGTTACTGGGGGGTACACGATGCCATATGTTTGCGGTATGATGTCTCAGTGCTAGACAACACTATAAACTGCCACATTGCCGACATCGCAGCGATATGACTCAAATTGTTAAAGCTACTTTAAAAATCCAAATCTCTCTCTCTCTCTCTCTCTCTCTCTCTCTCTCTCTCTCTCTCTCTCTCACACACACATACAGACACACTTTCAACTAAGCTAGATGGAGTCAAAGAACGGTGAGAAATCAGACTAAACCAACCTTGAAGATGAAGTGGGGAAAGTAACTGCCCATTGTTCTTGCACGGTAGGTTTAAGTTTCTTTAAACTTCGGTTAGATAAGAAAGAAAGAAAGACAGTCATACAGACAGCTTATGTCAATTAGCATCCGTTTTCGTATTCTCCCATTATAAATTTTTAATTATTAACAGTGATTTCACCTTGACAGTCAATGCAAATTGTAACTAGTTTCCGCCAACCCAACTCAACCTCCAACCACCTTGTTGCGATATCGTGCATCTCAGAATATAGTAAAATCTTTGCGATATGTATCAAGTCAGATATTCACAGCTTTCATAACATATAATACAAAGAAATCAATGACATGTTGAGGAGCATAATCACTAGTAAGGTAGATAAAGCTACTCTAGCAAACTTTATAGGAAACGAAATATTGAGTTCTACTTAAAACATTTACTCAGATGATAAAATAAGAAGAAAAGTTGTTGTTAATTATGAAAAAAATTATGATGAAAATTATTAGGTTACCGATTACATTTTGGAGAGATATTTTATGAGTGAATCAGTTTTTAAAATACTTTTTCGGTTGATACACCTGCTGATTTTTTTTAGATAATCCCATATGGCACAATCACAATATTAGTCTACGTGGTGAATCTGTTTTTCATTTATAAGAATTTTATTTGAACATAGAATTAAAAGAATTAACGACTTAGTAAATGCTACTGGACAGTGGCTTGGTATGAATTTTTTTCAGTTCAAACAAATAGTCAAATATGTCAAGGTTTAGTAAGAGCTATAACTGAGTATCAATAAAAAGTTGCAATTAGACAAACAGAAAACCTCATAGATTCGTCCATCAGCTCCAAACTACTTTACGTTGTAGCGGACAAAAATGATTTCAAAGTTACATACAAGAAACTGATTAATAATGGGGAAATTACTACCTCATGAGGCAAGTGGCAAAAGAGAATTAAAACTGGTGAAATAGAATATGATGATTTGCAACACAGTTTTCTTCTCACATCCCGTTTAACGAAGTGTTCAGAAATAAGGTGGTTTCAGATAATGATTCTATACAGAATTATTGCTACAAATATATTTTTATTGCGAATTGGTATAACAGATGGTACTATGTGCTTTCTGTAGGCAGCATTCTGAATCCATATACCATCTTTTGGAATGTAATGTGGTTCAGAGGTTTTGGACAAACTTTGTGTCACTGGTTACCACCAAATGCACTCTACACATAAATTGTAATTGATCGAAAAAAGTTGTTTGTTTGGTATGTGCAGAAGACAAGAGGCAGTTGATGTTTTCATTTTTATGCTATTACACGTGAAGTATTTCATTTATAAGCGCAAGTATTGGAATACCCATCCTCATATATCACAGTTTAAATAAGCTTTAAACAGTTTTAATTTAGTAGAAACACCCAATGCTGTAATGCGTTTTGGAGACGAAACATTTCTGAAGAAGTGGACAACGTACATAAATCTGCTTCAGTAGTGCAAGTTGTCTCGTTTTCATAGAGCAAACCAGATAGTTCGAGATATCTTATCACATATCCATACAGTAAATCAACTGAAATGCCATTACAATTCGAGTCCAATAAGTAATCTCTATGTTATTTGCATATAGGGCAAATAATATAGGAGAAAGATGTTTGCCTAGTTTAACTACTTGAATAAATAAATATTTCTCCTGCAAATTTAAAATATCCATGCAAGGTAGACTCCTCTCCAGGCAACTAATTAGCTTTTACTTTTCTCAGTACTTTGAGTACTTCTGATGGTACATTTAGGACAGTGTAATGTACTCTATTTAATGGTTCCTCATTTTCATCTGCCTCGTCAATTTTAAAGAGGGACGAGTTTATATTCCTTATTCCTCAAATAATCATACAAGGTGTTAATTTCAACGGTTATGTCATCATATGCTTTAGCCAGATTGTTTATTATTGAGCCCCGAGTGGCCGAGTGGTCTAAAGCTTTCACCGTTCCGGATCACTGCCATCTCACCTCTGTCTGCGTGAGTTAGAGTCTCAGGCTCTACTAACGTGGGTATGTGAGAAAGCTTGCCAGTATCTTCTCGTGGGTAGGTGGTTCTTCCCGGGGTTTTCCAGGTTCCTCCTCCACCAGTTATAATGGCCGCCATATATAGCCTATATTGTGCTGAAAAATGGCGTTAAACCCTACAACAAGAACAAGAATTTGGTGTTTGCATGTATTTTAGTTTACCTTGGGTTGTCTTGGTATGCATGTGTCCGAATTATGTTTTTTTTTAGGCGTGAATGGCTTTCTTAGTACCAGTATATTTATTTCTCTTGCAAAAATTGTTTAATATGTACTTTATTATAAGATACATATTTGTTATTCATATTTGTAAATGATTTATAAGTACTATCCAAACGAAATCCTTGCAATTGTATCAGAAATCTCACTTACCTTGTTTATCAATGTTCTTAGTTTCTCTCACATAACGCATTTTGTGATTTAAGGCCTCAACTGAGTCTCTACCAATGTTTGCTATGACCATATGTTTATCAGCAGATCTCCATCACCGTTTTTAATAGATTTCTCTCAGGTAAGCAAATATTCATTTCATTTTGTACCATGGAAATCACTGTATTATGAATGTCAGAGTGCATTTGGATAAAAATCACGAACTCAAAATCATTTGTGATACGTGCAACTCATTAAATCTTACATCGCTGATCTGACGTTCGATATATATGTTTAGTTTGTGTTTCCATATCGCAGACCTAACAATTTCCGTATCGTAAACCAAGCCCGGAACTGCATTTACCACCTTAATATTCAATTATAGTCTACTTATAAAGGATCATGAATTATTTGTTGCTATAAATTTTAAATTATTGTGTACAATATAATTAAATGTCTACGCAGTTTTTACTTTAAAAAAATGCAGCACTAGAAGAGGAATAATGGGAAGTCGAGGTTTATATAATGTATCTCGTGAAAATAACTGAATTCACCACTAGGCCTAATGGGTGAATACCGTAAGTAGCGACGGTGAATTTATGGACCTCTCACAGTACCTACTGCTGAGAAATAACAGTTAGCTGAGGTTAAGAACAATATCTTGGACAGAATGTTTGACGATGAGTTATCATATAAATTTTGGTATGCAAAGCGACACCAAACATGAAAGATAAAGACAGAGACCAAGTACTTTGCCACTTAAATCTTATATTGAAAGTATATAAAAGCCAGTCGCAGTAAGAACGACTCCGGGAATCCTGTAAAAATTCAAGGACTGATTAGAAATACCCTCTAGTTCGGAGAAAATGGAAATTATCAGTATTACACCTGTTTAATTTGACACTTATATGGTGCCTACCTGGTAACCTTTAATGAAACCGGATGTGTTCATACTATAAACCAGATACTATTAATATTCCCACATAGCTACAGACAGATATATAAGGGACGATAACTGTGTGTTATTTCCCAGACCGCATGACAAAAAAGAGATCTGAATCTCAGTTTTGTTAGAAAAATCAGAAACAAGGAATAAGAAAGAAGCAACAATAACCAAAAATATGTGTAAATTGTCACCTTAAAGTTCAATGCATCAATCATTTCTTGAAAACAAAAATATACACTCAAATGCATAGTCTCCAGGACCTGTAAATTAATGAACTTCATGTATAACTGAATGTATGCAGTTATTATTAGTCTATAAACTTTTCTCTGAAATTTGCTTGCAAGTGGAGTTTGTACATTCGGTAAGTAAGGTGCAGGAAATTTATTCACTAACAGGTAAAATATAAATCTACGTTTGATTTTCAGAAACATAGAAAAATCCATTTGCCTGTGATTGCGGTTTAAATTCATTTATATTTCACATGCACAACCTTTACCTTCATTTTGTAAGGATTCATACGCAGAAATGTTCGTCTCGGCGACTTTGCAACATAGCCGTTAAGTAAGCAGCTCTGCTGTGTGGCTATTTACTATACAGTTTTGGATATTATCCCAAAGCCGATCGTTTTGACAGATAGATATATATGTTAGCAGTATAACAAAATTGTTCCAGCCACTTGACCCCATAACTTTGTCTTGATGGTTTCCTAAGATAAGTCTTATATTTGTCTTCATCGTAATTTGAACAAAGTAAACAGTTCCTAAAAATGTGGTAACATATGCTTTTGCAAAAGTTAAAATTGGCCTTGCTCCTTTCAGCGCTTGTTAGCTTCGGAGGTGCATAGTTTTTACATGATGTCAAGTTGGACAGTTTCAGAGATACGTAAATCTTGTATGTAGTCCACAGTCCCATACTGCCTAAATGGATGTGATCAGTTTCAAAAAGCACCGGAACTTATAAAGTTTGACGTCTCGGCCTGATGGCCTCCACATATTCTGACATCGTATGAAACTCGTTCTATTCGTCGATTCGGAACAAAATATTTATGTGGTTTTGTCAAATTAAAACCTTCTAAAGAGGTAACTAAATAGTCTTATACCTTCGCAGGTACATTTGCCTATTCCTTTGTTATATCCATTCGTGAGTTGACAATATACACAGTGTTATTTCTATAACGCTGTTACATTTGTTTGCCACATTTATTTGACCTCTGTTTATCACGGGTATATCTTTTCAATGGGAGATCTTCATCAGAACTTGTGAGTTTGTTTTTACAATAAAGTGTAACAACCATGCTGGCGTGTTCCGCAATAGATACGTGGAAAATCAGAACATGAGAGAATTGAAATATGAAATTTTATTTCACATTTGATTTACAATGTGATCTAGCAGAATCAGTTGTGTATTATTGTTGTGTCCAGAACTTCATTTGGGCTGGAATTTATTTCTTCAAATTATTTAATCAAGTGATTACTTTCTTTGGAAATACAGAGTACTCATAGAAAATTATTATTCTTGGACAGAGATATTCACTAGCATATATAGTGAATTCAAACCTGAAATTATATTACTGTGGTTCAACAAGACTGTTGATACAACAACATGAGATAGAACGCCACAGGCACATCAACACCTTCAGCGTTGGACTCAGTTTGGATTTCTCCTAAAATTTATTCAAAACTTTTATTATTAGAACTTGTGTCTGTAATTCTATGATTATTTTGGGATTTAATTCTCAGTACCGTATTTATTTTTAATTTTCACTCTTTATTCTAGGGAAATAAATTATTTGGAATTTTGCAAAGCTTGTTGCTTTTCACTCTTTTCTGTTACTTATTTTAAGAGCGTTAACTCGTAACATGAGAGAGAGAGAGAGAGAGAGAGAGAGAGAGAGAGAGAGAGAGA